>VDFB02066804.1:0-15815 GCA_007258455.2 Sequoia sempervirens | reverse complement strand
TTTGATAAAATTCTTTGGTAGACATGTATGAAAAATGTGGTAGCATAAACAACTGTCACCATCTAATATTTATGCAGTTGTAGTATGTTTTTGTGCAATGTAATCAGTGATATGAATATAACCAACAAAAATCTATTTTCTATAATTCATGGATTGAACTCTGTATTTTATTTGCTCTCAATGTCTGTATGCTATGGAAATGCCATTACATTTTAAAAAAAGTAGTTTCTTACTATTTTTCTTCAATTTTTTATGGTTTTTTGTAAATCTACCAAAAAACCCTAGTTTTTCTACCAAAAAACAATATTTTGAAAAAAATCAACTAAAAATAAACAAATCTAATTGAAAATTTGATAAAAAATAAAGAACTTTACCTGTTAGAGATGGACTCCAAATCGGATATCGGATTTCGCTCTCCACTGTGCGCCCGCCGCCGATGAGCCGAAAACAAATGAGAATGACTGTTGGTCGCGGGCCTTTTTTTTTATATATATACTTAACAAAATCGGATATCCGATTCCCAGAACTAAGTTTCCCTTTGTGTGGATCGGAATGAGTGTTTTTTATATACTTCAATCATAATTTGGATCGGATATCCGATTCCTAAAACTAAGTTTTCCCTCTGCCTCGGTAGTCACCCCAGCTCCAAAAAGTCAACTCACCATTTTCGCGTTTTTGAGTCGTAGAAACACGTATTTTTTTCTCCATTGCCACTTTTTGGCATACCATGATCCTGCACATGCCCAGGTGCAAAGAAAGAATGATGAATGTGCAAGAATTGAACAAGAAGTGGTTAACCTAAAAGTTGATATGGAAAAAGAAAAAATCTATGAAGATAATTTCAAATCAAGCTCCACCAAACTTGATTAGCTAATTGTGAGACATAAACCTACTAAAGAAAAAGGTGGTTTGGGGTTGGAAGAAGGTGAAAGCTCAAAGGCTATGCAGACCCCAAACAAAGTGGACAATCAAAAGACTCAAGATAAAGGTAAAAAAAAAGGAAATTCAAGAAAATTTGCTAGAAGACCACCTATCAGACAGTCAAATTCTCAAAGGTAGCCATCCTTCAATGGTGTTTTCTTTCCATGCAATAAATTTGGTCACAAGGAAATAGAGTGTAAAGGCAGAATAAATCAATTTGCTAGTTCCTTCTCCAGATAATTTTTTGCATGCAAGAAAGTTGGACATAGAGCTAGTGAATGTTGAACTCAGATGATGAATTGTTTTAATGGAGGAAGAATGAATCAATCTTTTGTTGGCTATTGCTATACATGTAATAAGTTTGGACATAAAGAAAATTAGTGTAGATAAAGGATTAATGGAGGTCAAAAAAATTAGAAAAATGTTGTTTGCTACAACTGCAACAAACTGGGACACATTTCAAGAGTTTGTAGAAGTAAAGAGGGAAAACAATCTAATCTGATAAAGAAGAATGAACTAGTAAAGAAAATTGACAAGAATGAGGTTAAGAAAAAAATGAACAAGATATGGATGAAGAAAGAAGAGATAGTTGTGTCATAGAAAAATGGCCCCTTGTCATTTTCATGGCCTTTTAGGTCTTGTTTCATAGTGTTTAACATATTTTTCTCTGATTTTATGATGTAACATGGCTTGAACATGCTTATTTATTTACTAAAATTCAAATATTGAAGTCTTGTGAATGTGTTGTGAAGCTTTTTAAGACATTTCTACATTATTCTAGACTCTATTTATCATAATTCACTTAAAAATCACCTTTTTACACATCAACAAGTCCTTTTTTGAAGTTTTTTAAAGTCTTATAATAAAGATTCACACTTTTCTAGGAATATTCCCCTTATCTGTCTCTTTCTTATGACTTATTTGACCTCTTTATACACTCATATGCTTTATTTAAGTGTATTCTTGAATATACTCCTAACAAACAATAGTAAATGCAACTTAATTCCTAACACCTAGATTCAAGTCCTAGGCTTGACCCATTTGCCATGGGTGGCGAATGAGTCCTCCTTGGCCACAAAATTCAAAATATTTCAAATTTATTTTGGGATTTATTCAAAAAAATACTTGGTGTCGACCTGTGATGAGGTATGAACGGTTACTAAGGCACAAGATTGGTATAAATAAGTGATTTTCACCTCATTTTAGATCTCCAACACATCTCCCACATTCTCCTCATTCATTCAAGCAATCTCATTCACACATCTAATCACTCAAGCATCTTACAACATCTCATCAAGCAATTATTAAAGCACTTTGGAGCAACCATTGACATTACTTCAGACTTGCATTATCAAGGATTTTGGTAAGTTTATGACACTTGTATGTTATCTATTTATCATTCCCTTTATATTTCATTTATCTTTATTGCATCTGATTACCAAAGTGGGGTTTGACCATGGAAAAACCCTTATTTTCTAACCCTCAACCTTTTTTCCCCTTTGCATGTGTATTTGCAGCCTTTTGTTTGTAGATTTAACAAGTTTATAGGTGGTCAAAAGTGGAGAACAATTCAATTAGGTGCTTCAAGTCAACTTATCATTATTTCAACCTGGTGAAGGTTTTCTATCTATTTCTTGCATAATTGACTTTGGCAACCCGACAAGCAGGTTTTCTAGATCTAGTGTTGTAGAGTTGTCTCCTAATTTTCCACTATTGGTGAATGATTCCCACCTTAGGACTGGAAATCTAAGTTCTATCAGATTTTGGATCCTAACTGTCAGAAACTAGCTCCCAACACTTTTTCATCAGTAGGTGGACCAATTCACCATTGTGGGCGAGTGAGTCCCACTATGAAAAATTTGCGATATCATCTAGCATTCCAAATATTCCAACATCATCAAACTTCATCTAGGTGCACTTATTTTCATCCCTGTTATCTCTATTTTACATATTTTCTTCATTTCATTCATTGTTTGCATATAATAGTGTGTTTTCAAACATTATTTTAAATCTTAGTTTTGCATCCATTTATATTCATTTAGATTAATTAATTGCACTTAGTTTACTTCATCTAGCATAGACAACATCCTTCATTGCATAATTTGAGGGAACCCTTAGCATTTTTGGATCTAATCTCTCTCCTTTTAGGTGAAAAACCCTATAAGAGCTAGAGAGCCTATTGGGTCCAAAAATCTACGGTTCACCAATAATGAAAGATGTGTATGTGCCCTCATCTAGTGCAGATAGTTCCTTCAACAATTAGACCCAACATGGTCTTAAGGGGAGCGTTAATTGAAAATTGTTTGAACCCCTTAGATATCTGGTGTGCCAGTCTTTGGCACAAAGATATGTTGTAAGGAATGAATAAATAGAGGTTATGCAAAAGGAATTGGATGAAAAGGTTCAGGAATGAAAATTTGTGAATAAAATTAGGGTTTTTTAGTGTAGTGAAGAGGGTTTTTATTAGGTTTTTGAAATCTACCGCATTTAGTGTGAATTAGGGTAGACTGTTGGTTTATAAAGTTAATTTGTAAGGAATTTTTATCACTTGCACATTTGAAGAAAGTGAAGAGTGATTTGGAGCTTCTTGAGGTGATTTGAAGAGTGATCTATGCAAACCTTAGTCCTAGTTTTTGTGAAGGAAAAATGTATTTTACTCTTCTGTGTTGTTGTGGGCTTGTGTGAATCTTCTTTTTGAAACCATTTGAGCTCAATTTGTGGAGGAATGGAAAATCTTGTAGTCATGAATGTGTCAAAAAGACCTAGACCTTCCTATAAGAAGTATTCCATGAAGGTATCTAAAGACGAACCTCTGGGTGCCTTCTCATCTATTCCTTATGATGTCATGCCCATTGAAGACACTAGAATGTTCATTTGTGTTAAAAATAAGGAACACAATCACAACAAATTGATAGATATGTGGTAGAATGAGCTCACTAGGGATGATTTCTTGGAAAAACCAAAATATGAAAACCTTGTTACAAAGAAGTTGGATCGATAGAATCGATTTCCTAACTTTTTTTCAACTCTTGATGACAAATATGTTAAACCTACTCTTAGCATAATTCATGATAAGTTTTTTGTGGACAGACAAACCTCACCTAATATCTAAAGAAGCAATTAAGGAAATTACCAGAATATGTGATACTGGACTGGTACTAGTGCTGAAATATGTGAAGAATGAAGTGGTGATGGAACTCACCAGTGCAACGTTTGGCAGGAGAGCTCTTGCAACAAAGCCTATCACTAATCCTACTGTGAAGTATGCAGCTATAATGTTTGGACACAAGATCTACTTCATGAACAGGGAGAATTCAATGTCTTCTACAACAATTTACACCGGATATGACATAGTAGCTAAAGGTCCATATTATGATCTATGTGAACTTCTCTAGTAGTAGTTTTTTGAGAACTTGAAGATGACCAAGGAGAAGAAATATTCCTTTAAGTTTGGTTCCCTGATTGTGTGTTTGTTGTTATATTTCCTTAGAAGACTTCCTAGAAGAGATGATGTGGTGATTTAGGATACATCCAAACTAGTTGCACATCAAATTTTTGATTACAAGCACAACTTGGGTGATTTGAAGAGTTAGGAAAATTCTCTAATATCATTCTTTGATGTGTTCAAGAGCAACATGAGTGAAAGAGAATTATTCCTTTAATGATGGCGGAGCACGAGTGCAGGAACGAGCGGGAAAAAAAGGATTTTGAAAAATCGGGCGTTGGAGATGGAGGCAGAGCAGGATCTAAGAATTCGCAGGTGGGATCAGCACTTGTTTCGAGTAAGAAGAAAGGTGAGGTTGATCTAGAAGAGGCAGATTCTAGAAATAAAATTCTGATGGACCTGGGAGGAAAGGATATTCTAGCTGCTAAAACTGTGGGTTCCCCTAGTGGTCAAAAAAGTGAAAAATCTAAAGGCGTGGTGGGGACCGTAGGTGAAAATGGAGGCAATCGTAAACCTTGGACTTCTCTATTTGGGGTTAAACCAAATGGAAAGTCAAGCTTCCCTCCAGTGCAAAATATCTCCATCCCAGAGAAAGGTAAGTTTGCAATCATTGTGCTTAATCTGTTAATTGATCATAACATTGCTTTAATGGAAAGAACCCTGGTGGGTAAATTTATGGGCCCTAGACAAAATATTGAAGTGGTCAGGGATTTTGTCAAAACCAAATGGAGAACTTGTGGAAAATTTTCAGTAGTGACGCTCCCTAAGGGCTTTTTTATGTTTGAATTCACCTAGAGGGAGGATATCTTGGCTGTTAGAAGTGGCGGTCCATGGGTAATAGGGAAATCTTCCCTGGCTCTTAAAAAATGGTCTTAAAATCTGGACTTATTGAATTCTATTTTTGAGAATGTCCCAGTGTGGGTTAGACTCTCGGGTCTCCCTCTGGAGTATTGGAACAAAGATGTCTTTTATGGCATTGTGAACTCTTTTGGAGAGCTTCTTTCTATTGACTCTATGACAACAACTAGAAAGAGGTTGGTATTTGTAAGAATATGTGTGGGGGTCTCCCAGAATGCTGACCTTCCTTCATCAGTTGAGATTATTTTGAAGTTGGGATCCTAGTCACAGGCTAGTGAGTTTGAAACTTTTCCTTTTGCTTGCTTCAAATGCAGAAAATTTGGGCACTGGGCTAAGAAATGTCCTTTAAATGCCATCAAAGAAAAGGAGAAGCCAGTTGGAACTTCAAAATCTGTATGGAGAAATAAATCAAAAGGGGAAGGCCTAGAGAATAAAGAGTCAAATGTTCATGGAATTTTAAAATAGGCTAGTAATGATTTGGGGAATATGCGTGTGGTTCCCCAGGAACCCTAGGGTAAGGAATTTGAGGACACCTTGATAACTAAGGAAAAAGAAGCAAGTGTAGAGCAAGCGGTTGGTGAAGAAAAGAAAAGCTAGGATGCTGGTCCTTTATGCCAAGAGAAGAGCCCAGTTGAGAATATTGAAGGGAATCTAGGCTTGGAGAATATACCCATCCACGGTCTATCCCTAGAACTGAATATTCCTCTTCTGCTTCCTTCCTCTGAAGGTTTTCTTCCTTCGGGTGCTAATCCCTTTACGAATCCTATCTCCCTAGAATTGGTAAAGGACTCCTATGATAATCAGGGCCAAGCTACTAAACTTTCTAGTGATTATTCAACCTATCATTTAAATGGCCTCATGGATACTTTACCCTGGGAGCAAAGACTTCTGACTGATAAGGAGTGGGAATCTAGTAAAGAAATGGATAGTTAAGAAGATACTAATAGAGAGGAGGTTTTATCCAAGTAAAAGAAGAAAAAAGATAAACAATGGAATACTCCAAGTGGTATCTCCACTAGATCAAGAGCCAAGGAAAACTTTAGAGCAACAAAGAACTCTCATGGAAAAAGATTTACTAAATGGACAAGAGAGCACAACAATTTTCAGGATATTGCGGATGGCTTTCAGAAAACCATCCCAGAGTTTCTCCACTCCCCTGGAAAATCATGAAGATCATGTCATGGAATATTAGGAGACTTAATAATCCCCATAAGTAGGATGTACTGTGCAATTTTGTTAGAGATCATAAGCTAGATATTCTCCTTATTCAGGAAACAAAAATGTCGAAGGAAAACGTGGAAAAGATGAAACTATTTCAGTATTGTAGTATACATGGTAATAACTCAAATCATGCTTGAGGAGGTATTGCCACTTTCTGGAATAGTCACATAATTAAAGGGAATCTAATTTTGGAAGGCTCGAACCACATTGCTACTAGATTCACCAACATTAGGGACAATTTTAGTTGGATCTAGTCAAATATCTATGCTCCTAATGGAAAAGGTACCAAAAAATATTTTTGGTTGGAATTGGCCACTTTCTGAAGGATTTTTGACAGTGATTCATGGGTTGTCATGGGAGATTTTAATACCCCCTTACTAAATAAAGAAAAATTTGGAGGATCCCAGATCAATGCAGAAAGGAAGGAGGATCTTCATAAATTTATCAATAATCAGGCGTTGATCGATCTGGATTTGTAGGGAGCTTCCTATACCTAGTCGAATCACAGAAATGGTATGGACCTGATCTAGGTTAGATTAGATAGAAATTTAATTTATGACCATTAGTTCTTTAACTATTATTGTTCTCTTAAAGCCCTTTCAAGGATTGGATCTAACCACTTTCCCATAAGTTTTGTTGCAGATCCTTTAAAGATAAAGAAAAACACCCCCTTTAGAGTTGAAAAAATGTGGCTTTCCCATCCTCTATTTAAAGAGGAAATTAGGAAAAGTTGGACATTAATATTACTAGGACAGCTATGTTTAGAGTTGCCAAAAAACTTAGGGAATTTAAATTCAATTTTAAAAAATGGAAAAAAGAGTCTTTTGGTAACATTTTTAGGATTAAAAATTATCTTCAGATGGAGTTGGGGGGTGATCCCACAAAACTAGTTTACAATTTCTAGGAGGATCTAATTTTTGCTGAAATCGCATATTTTTAGAAAATATAATGATTTAAGCCTTAAAATGTTTCCATTTAAAGCATTCCAATTGAAGAGGTTTTGATGAAACTACCTTAAATCAAACCCCCTTGGATAGAACCCCGCTAGTTTTAAACCATACCTACAATGGAGGCTCCTTTACACCTATCAAAATGCTGATAAAAAACCACTTTTGATTTACCTTTTGGGGATCAAATGAATTCATTTAATTTTCTTTTGTAAGTATGTAGTCCTTATTATAAGCTTCCCAAAAAGTATAATTTTAAATAAATTTAATTTTATTATTATATTTACTTTTTTATTTCTTATGAATGTAGGTTTTTCACCAAAAATCAAGCTCTTTGTTCTGCACATGTGGAAAATAGCAGATTATAAAAAAAGAAATTAAAAAATATGAGTGCACTAGATATTGAAGTTCTTGATCCAACAAATTAAGAAAACAAAATTGAATTTCGATATATACAAAAAAAGTTGTGTGTTATACAGTCGCTCTATGTTTGAATTATAATTGGTTTGACTTTGAAACTTGATTAAAGAAAAAATATTTAATAAAAATTAATCTAACCAAGTGGAAGCACTAAATGTCAGAGTTATAAATCTAAATTCGAAAGAATTATAATTTTAGGGCAGGTGCATGAAATTGGGTTACAATTTTGTGGCCAATTCCAAAAAAAAATTGAAAACTCATAATGCGAGCACATTATAACGTGCTCATGTTATGTCTTTTTAAAAGAAAAAAAAAAGTGAAAGTGATTCATTTTCTGTTGACTGTTTTTCTGCTCTGCCCGCGGCCAAAAACCCTCATTTTCGTGCTCATGTTCTAGGAGGAGGCATTGTGAAAAATTCTTCAACAACTATTTCTTTTTCTTTGCAAGGATGGTGCCACGATGATGAAGAGGTGCAAGAGGTAAGTATTGTTTGCTATTTGTTTTGAATTTCTTAGTTTTAGGTTGATTTTGTTTGTTTTAGGTTAGATTTCATTTTTATTTTTTTAAATTGTAGGAGATGCAAATGATCCTACAAATCCTCAAAATCCTCAACAAGAAGAGCAGACAAATCCTCAACAACAAAATCAACCTCCCCCACCAATCACTCAACACCCTCCTAGCACTCAACAAAATTTGAGGAGTGAAATTGAGAACAACAAAAAATAAATTAAGGATTTTATCAGTAGGTTGAGTGATCCAAATTCTTCAACCACAGAAAGAATGACCCTAGCAAATTGATTGAAAGAGATGTTCAAAAATGTAGATTCAATTACCAAACAAATAACTGGATGGCAAGATAGGAGGTAGGTAGCTAGGGCATATTATGTAGATAAACTATCATATAAACAAGTAAAGGATTTAAAAATTACTAATTTAGGTGATTTGTGCTCTTTATTCACTGAACCTAGAACACATCAAAATATTATCCTCAATGCGAAGAGGTTTCGTATTCATTGGTGCCACCACCAAGAGATTAGGAACCGTTTTTATGATAGGTGGTACATGGTCTTTGATTACCCATTGTGCAAAAATTGTGAAGTCCCCCAATATTTTCTTAGGAAACTATATAGTGAGTTCCTATTGAACCGAATCCAAAATTATTTTGATATGAGGGAGTTCTAGGGGAGAGGTGGGGGGTTGGCTCAGGATAGGCCTGGTGCACAGTCGGATCCTACGTGGCAAGGGAGACGAGCTCTCGCTAGGTTGCCTCGTGAGCACATTGTTATGCCTATCATCACGAAGGAGAGTTCCAACATAGAGACATTGCAAGTGATCAACACTTTGACCCAGAGTGTCATCCATCATACTAGCCCTATTGTACATCACCATCTAAGGGAGTCTTTGGGTGGTGGCCTGCGAACCCATGTGTGTCGATCTTGCAGGGTGACTTGTTCATATGACCCCATCAACATTCAAAAGGATGCTACGTAGGATCCATATGCATCTACGGGGATGGAGAGAATGGATGACATTTTGCATGATGCGTATGGCATTGATACTCAGGTAAAAATCAACATATTCATTGAATTTAATTTATTAAATTTTGATTCTGAAATGCAAGATTAACTAATTTAGTTTTATGATTTTAATAAAATTTTAGGGTCACAGTGTTGAGACTAGATACACCAGTCCTCCACCTACTTATTTCTTTAGTACACCTATTAGTGGGGTATGTAACTAGTAAACAATTATAAATTTATTACATGTTAATAGCATTTTTTTATGAATGGTATTTTAATATGTGATTTTGGATGTTGAATAGGGTAATATTGGAGGTTTCAAGGGAACATCTCCTAGTGCTAGTGGATTTACTCAAATGTACACGTGGGTAATTGAATAAAGAGAACTTAACTAATGAATTCTACTTAATATATTTGTGTAGTTTATATTCATATTGTTGGTTACGTTGCATTACACATCATTCAAACTCAAAGCATTACTTCACATTCCATAACTAATAACTAGATGTTGATAGATGACAAAATTTCAACTACAATATAGTTGTTTAGAAAGTCAACATAAGCAACATGATGCAATTACTTCACATGGAGGCATGTGCTTGCAAAGGTGCACCAGCACGACAAACTATGGATGCTTGGAAAAAATCTATGAAACTATAATAGTAAGCAATAGCATAGACAAGGCAGTTAGTAGTTTGAAAAAATGCCTCGAAGAAATGTGGTCTCATGGTGATGGAATTCCATTCCATCACCACATGAAACCACATTTCTTCAAGGCATTTCTTCAAACTGCTCACCACCTTTTCTATGATACCACATTTTTCAGACATGTTCACCAAAGCATTTTATCAAACTACTCACTTCCTTGCAGTTGTTGCTATGGATAAAAGCCTAAAATAGGTGCTTTCCAACAAACTATATGGATTCTTGGAAAAATATCTATCAAAGCATAATAGTAAGCAATAATACCATAGAGAAGGCAATGAAATTTTTGAAAAAATGCCTAGAAGAAATGCGGTATTATGGTGATGGAATGCCATGACATGTATTTGTTTGTAATGGCATGCCATCACCATGAGACCCCATTTCTTTTGAGGCATTTTTTCAAACAGTTCACTGCCTTCTCTATGCCACCATAGTTATCGTACATGTCTACAAAAGAATTTAATCAAATGGTTTAGTGGCTTGTTGTTATGGTTAAAATCCTAAAAAACAAATCCTTTCAAACAAGATATGGATAGGGAAAATAGTAAGCATGATAATCAGAAATATATAGTTTAATACTTGTACTGGAACTTACCAAAATTGGCTTGGGAGGACCAAGCCTTAGGCTTGGTTATCCAAACTATTTGGAGAGTATCAAATTTGGTGATCATCAAATGCTCATTTTGGGAAAAAAAATGAATGTGGCATTCTTTTGTGTCACATTTTTTTTCACTTACCCATGTAGGTGGCAACTATGGGTATGGTGAGAATGGGAGATAAATCAAGGGTAGATATGTTGCTTCCACCAATCAGTTAGTGTATAGAAACTAGGCTAGATGTGGTGCTTTCTATTAGGTAATTGCTATTATTATTCAACCCCTAAATACCATTAGTATTTTTTTTTAAATAACCATCTTTCTATAATATAATAGACTAGTGTGCTCAATGGTGTTTCTTATTGAATAGGTGAGATGCAAAGATATGGACCTTTGCTCAAGAAATGGAGTAAAACTAGTGATCATAGATAATGGAGAAGGTGATAAGTTGTATTTCATTATATGGCCCCCTGCTCAGGTAGTGGAGTAAAAGTAATGATCATAGATAGTGGAGAAGGTGATAAAATTGATTTCATTATGAGTCCCCATGCTTTCACAACTATGGTCAAGAGATGAAAGATGAGAAACTTGGGGATTTGGGTGTTCTTGATATTGAGTACAAATGGTAAGACCAAAGATTTTTACATTATAGATGTAGCTATGTTATTTACTATTACGAGCTAATGTTGATGTTGATTCAATATATTTTAGAGTGGCTTGCCACTATCCAAGTTATAACATCTAGTTCAAGATTAATGAGAGTAAGAATTACCCATATTATTTTTCTTTAGTTTTTCTCTTCCAAAGAGGTAAAAGAGATGTATTGGTTGTTGATGTTTATGAGGTATGCCAAACAAAATCATGTATTACACTACAATTTCTTCTTGGCATTATTATTAATTTCATTAAATGATGATGAGTGAGGGCGTACTGGTAGGAGGGAACATCTAGTTAGAAATCAATGGGGAGGTGCTATGGGAGTGTGTGGGACATAGTAATGTCATCTCCCAAAGGCAATATTGCTCTTCACTTTCAACTGTCGATGGAGAATGGATTGATGCTCTAAATATTTTACCTTCTAATTTGAAAATTGACGCTCTATATGACTTTGGAATTCAGCTAACATATACTGATCATTATAATAACTATATAGCTTGGTGACATTAATTCTAAATAAATTCACATAGGGAGATCGAATATAATCCTTGATCTTCTTGCACCTACCTCTAATATATGGGTAAATAACCCATCCTAAATAATGTATTGGGCCATATAAAATATTTTTGTTAAATTTTTCAATAAAAGATGTTTAAATATTTGTCTCTTGCCACACTTTTTCTATCTCCACATTTCCTCTGCATTAAATTGTACCTTTTTCTTTTCCATTTGAATACATGCATATTAAGTTTACCAATATTAATCTCAAAATTAAAATTCATGGGATGAAGTTCCATGATAATGGTGAGCTAGCACATGTGCATTTATTAACATTTTTTTAGGGCCAATGTCAACTATCTTAACTTATCCTTTGAAAAAAATATTGACATATTAAATACATGTTTAAGGGAAATATGCTAAACAATTGGAAGGATGAATGTTCCAAGGAAATTATTTTTCAGCAATTAAAAAGTTTGTGTAAAGATTGGCCTTAATCTCAACCAACTGTAGGTAATCTTTGCAGTGAATCCATGAGGTCAAATTTTAGTTTGGAGTGTTAATGATTTGTTATGAATTATATGAACAAGAAGATAGAAAAAAATTGAATGCAGAAAAAGACATACAAACATCAAGCAGCAAAGTACAAAGACACAAAGATTTATAGTGGTTCGTTAGAATGACTACATCCACTTTCAGAAGTAAGGGAAATCATTTCATTATTTCTTCCTTTTGAATACATTCACAATAGTATCAAACATGTTCTTAGCATAATTAATTATCAATTATATTATCCATAAAGGATAAGTCTTCAAACAAAAAAGGAATGTGAAGAGATAATATGTTGGAGGGAAAAAGAGCATGACCATTGGGCTTTAGTACCCTACAAAAACCCACTTGAAGTCCAATCTCTACTGAAAACACAAATTTATTCCCCCACTTCACCCCTATTGTCATATCTTGACAATGCCAAGAGAATTACTAAAAAACTCAAACTTCTCACCTTCATCAATGGAGCAGTTGGATTCACTTTTGTATCAATTTTCTCCACCAACAACTTACCCTCTTCAAGTAAATGTGTCAAATAAAATGATATCATATTTCTATATGCTTGGTCCTATTATGAAAGGTGAAGTTCTTTTCCAAGTGAATAGCATTGTTGCTATCACAAAACAAAGTGAAAACTGATTTGTTACACTACAATTTTCCCAATAACCGTTATAACCATATCATCTCCTATGCTCCTTCGGTGAGATAAACATATTCTACCTTAGTAGAGGAGAGTGAAACCACCTATTGCAACCATGAAACCTAGCTAATTGTGGCCCTATAAAATGTAAACACATAACCTATTGTAGACCTCCATTTTTCCAACTCTCCCACCATATTGGAGTCAACATAACCTCCCAACTAAGTATCTTATCCTCCAAAACACAAAACATGATCTAAGTACCTTTCAGGTACCATAATATCCACTGTACTACCTGCTAATGAGATTTAATTGGATTGCTCATAAATCTACTCACAAATCCCACTGCATGAGCAATATCCAAACAAGTACAAACCATGGCATACATGAGACTACAAACTGTTGATGAATAAGGAACACCCTTCATGTGTTGTTGATCTTCTTGAGTTTTTGGACACATTACTGATAATAAGCGAAAGTGATCACCCAATGGAGTACTAACAGACTTGGAATTCTTCAAATTGAACATATCCAAGATTTTTGCAATATACTTCTCTTGAGACAATTTGATTTCTCCGTTCTATCTATCCCTAATTATTTTCATCCCAAGAATCCTCTTCGTTGCCCCTAAATTCTTCATAGCAAAATGCTGGGCCAAATGTTGCTTCAATTCATGAAATATCCTCATGCTAGTGTTGGTAAACAACATGTCATCAACATAAAGTAATAGTAGAACAAACTCACCATCAGCAAGATTCTTGTAGTAAACACATGGGTTAGATTCACAATGAGTAAATTGATTCTATGTCATGAAGCCATTGAATTTGAGGTACCACTGCCTTGGGGCTTGCATGAGCCCATACAAAATTCACCTCAATCTACAATATAAATGCTCTTGACCCTATTTAGTGAAACCTTTAGGCTTCTCCATATACAACTCTTATTCAATATCTCCATGAAGAAATGTGGTTTTTAAGTCAAGTTGTTCAAGCTCAAGATCTCATACAATTGCCATGCCCAATATTGCTCGAATGTTGTCATCTTCACAACTAGCGAGAAAATATCATTAAAATCAATCCCCTTTTTTTATCAAAGCCTTTCACTACTAATCTAGCCTTGTAGTGTTTACTACCTCCATCTTCTTCCTTTAACCTATACACCCATTTATTCTTTAATGGTTTTCGATTTGGTGGGAGGGTCACCAAATCCCAAGTTTCACTTTCCATCAAGGAGTCATTTTCATCTTGTAGCATTGTCTCCATCCATTTGACATGATTTGAGTCTTTGTAAACATCTGTAAATGTTGTAGGCTCTAACTGATCTGATAGCAGGGTATGTGCATGATCACGATGGGCCGTGCGGGACATCGGTGATGTGGCTGATGACTTTTTTTTAACCCAAATTTGATGAAACGAAAAGGGTTTCTAAAGAAGATTCTCAGCTTTCCACCAATATAAATTATTGTTTACTTTGAATTTAATAAGTAATTATTATTCATTTTCTATTGAAATTACAACTAAAGTCCTGATTGATAGACCTATTGAAAAACATCTAGATTAAGCCGAAATACATTTGAGTTCAAACATGCATCACATTTCATGCTTCACATACCAAGGTGATCAAAAATAAAATTGAATTTCATGAAGCCTTTGACCAAGCAAGGTGGTCGCACATATGATTTTTATATTTTTAAAAATTTGTATTAAAATATATTCATTTATATTTGGAAAAAAATTACAACATATATTATCATTATCGACATGAGTTCTTCTACTTTATATCTGTCTTATATGCTGTCATTATCATTATTGTTAGGTGGCCTAGACGCACACCTACTTCTTATTCTTTGAAATTTAAGTACTATACGTTGAAATTTCCAAAATTCCTTTACCAAATGGTTTTCTTTTTTGTAAAACAAACCTAGTAATTTAGAAATTACATTCAATTTGCTATAGATTCTATTCTTACATATTTTTAAAATAATATAGATAACTTATTCAAATTTTAACGTCAAGTTGCCTAATTCTGATTTTTCTAATTTTTTTGCCACTTAAGGGCCTATTTTTTCCATGATGATCTTGCACTTACCCAGTAGTAACTTAGGATGATCAGTAAATAACAATTCATAATTGCCAAATTTTGTTGGAAGCCTCTTATGTCGAGTAGAACTCAATTGAGGAGCTTGTTCCTACAAGTTAATGTCCAAATTCAATCTTTGTAGTTGATGCTAGATACCTTCTATATCAGATAAAAAATTTCATTTTTCCTATTGATTTGCTCTAATGTTCTGCCTTTGTATACCTCCAATTGACTATGGAAACAAATTGCAACCTCTCTTAACAACCTCCAAGTTTCCATCACTTGAATTTTTTATATCCTCCATACATTCTTGTAGAGGATGATTAGGACGAAGCGAATTATTTTGAGAAGGATGCAATGATCCAATTAAAGGTCAAGCATTGAAAATTTTCTTCCCATTTCAAGCTGTGTGGATTGTGAAGGAGGTGGCATCGTCTTTGAAGGAGGCGACAATGACACATTTGAACATTCACAAGGACATGAATAAAGGCATGAAGCTTGCATTGGAAGAGAGTGTGAATGAATGTGTGAAGGTAGCAAATGCCAATGACTCAAACTTGGAGGCGGAAAATTTATATGCAGGTATGTGCAGGATCATCATGGAAAAAATAGGACCTTAGGTGGCAAAAACTTTAGAAAAATCAAAGTTAGGCAACTTGATGTAAGAATTTGAATAAGCTATCTATATTATTTCAAAAATATGTAAGAATAGAATTTGTAGCAAACTGAATGTAGTTTCTAAACTACTAGGTTTTTTT
>VDFB02066802.1:0-49622 GCA_007258455.2 Sequoia sempervirens | reverse complement strand
ATACAAAAACATATAAAAATCAGAAATATACATATTTGCAACAGTAATCAAGTTCAGAATACACCACCATATTAATAGTCAAATAACATAGCAAAAATACACCACCACTTTCATAGTGAAATATTAAAATATTAGTGATCTACTCGAATGTCATGATACAAAATTATTAATTAAAGTTCAAACATAAAAATGTCAAGTGTTTACAATCAGCCATTATTGATCATTGATCAATCTGAAAAGTGTGAACATTTTTCTGTGTGGAAGGAAAATAAGAAAACAGTGTTGTACATAATTATTTACATTGTGAAAGAGCCAAAAACTTTTTCTTGTAGATCGTAGAAGAATCTTAGTGATTTTTTGGGTGTCCTTGCCTTGGAGTGAAACTATCCTGAGCCATGAATGATTGACCAGGAACTATGAGAAATAAATAAGATAAATCGCATGCAACTTGTTGCAATTTCTTTCCTTGGGAAAAAGGGTAAATTTTGCTTTTCAAGGAGAATCTCCTTTAGAGTTTGAACACATTGCAAATTTTCAAGATAGACTTAGCCAAATATGTCATCTAGGTTTGAAGTTTTTAGGTAAAATGTTTGCTTCTTGAATTTTTTTTCAAAATTCAAGATGCAGGCTCTCCTCCCTTAGGGAAGATAAGGCCTATCAAACCTAACACTCTTATGCAACACTTCTTAAGTTCTTGTTGATGCAGTATTAGATGCGAAGTTTCAAAATAGGCATGGTTATATAAGTTCTCATCTCACAACTATCATTGCATCAAATTAAGAATTTTCAATCCTTTATGGTCTAGACAAGAGAAGTATGGAGTAGTGTTCCAATGCTCAAGTATTATTGTGAATCTCTTTGCTATGAGTGGTTCAAAAATGAGGAATCTGTCTTCTGCACCAAATGAGAAATATTCACAATATGTGCTAGGAAGGAATAAGGCCATAAGATTGAGTATGCAAGAACTGAGAATTGCAAAATTGGCTTACATTTGATTTCCAAACACAAAAATTTTCACACTTTTGATGTTCACACGTAAGTCAAAAATTATATGTGTGTAATTTGTAAAGTATACACTTGAATACACATAACTCATATCTATTGAACCATGAATTTATACCTCTGGTAAATATGGACAATTCATCGAGCAAAAGATTTGTATTAACCAAATAGCCATGTACGCACACATCAATATATGTCAATATAAGTATGAAATATAGGTACAAAATAGCCATATAGGCTTACGAGAATGCAATATAGGCATACAATGTCAAATATATTCAATACAAAATATGTACAAAACTTCCATGTAGGCATACAACAAAGGGTTGCGGTGTACTAAAATTCATTTCTATGCCCTTGTTCAACATAATTTTTCCTTTATAGGCGCATCCGATGGCTAAGTCTGCTTACCCATTGTGGCTCGAGGAGTGCTCCCCGCCGCTTCCTAGTGTTTAGCTTCCGGGTGAAGCTCAACCATTACAATAAAAGCAAAGACATTAATATATAGAAATTACATTATAAAATTAATATATTTAACAAAATAATCACTTACGGCCATCTCACAATCACTCTCCTTGATGGAAATATTTGCACACCGATGCTCAGGCGTGCTCAAGCCCTGTATAAACCATCCAAGTAGGAATTAAACTACGAATCAATAATGGTTTGATTTTTCACTAGAACTAGTTCATCTATAACAATGAATGTAAATTGAAATTTAGTAATTTGCCTCATACCTCCCCTATTAGAGCCATCGAGGATTGTATAGAGGAGGAAACACCAATATCCATTGCCCTCGTAACGTTTGGCAGTGTTTCTGTCACCATCATCTAAAAATAAAACAACAAATTATTCAATCACAAAAAAGTCACAATAGCGATCCATGTGATGATTTATAATGTATGAGATCTAATGAACAAAATTTTGAGTACAAGTATTAAACAAATATATTTCTGATTATTAGTTATTGAATTTGAAGTAATGCTTTGATTTTGAATGATCTGTGTAATGCAATGTAAGGTCAACAATATGAATATAAACTACACAAATCTATTAAACTTAGAATTCATTACTTAAGTTCTCTTTAAATTCTATATTACCTCCACAGGAACATTTGATCAGTTCCATCGGGCACTCCTGAGGTGTCTCCTTGAAACCTCCAACAAGCATTCTCGCTCAACATCCAAAATCACATACAAAAATACCATTCATAAAACAATGCTATTAACACATGTAATAAATTTATAATTGTTACCAACTTTACATACTCCCACCGATAGGTGTACTACAAAAATAAGTAGGTGGATGACTGGTGTATCCAGTCTCTACATTATGACCCTGCAATTTTATTAAAATAATAAAACTAAATTAGTTAATCTTACATTTCACAATCGAAATTTAATAAATTAAATTCAATGAACATGCTGAATTTTACCTGAGTGTCAATGCCATATGCATCATGCAAAATGTTAGCCGTTCTCTCCATCCCCGTAGATGCATATGGATTAGGCTGCATAGTAGCATATGGATTCTGCGTAGCACCCTCTTGAGTGCCGGTAGGGTCATACAACAAGTCACCCCGCAAGTACTGGCTTTCACAATATTTAGTTCAAGGCTACCACTGAAACTCTTGGATGGTATTGTATAACAGGCTAGTGTGATGTGAATGGGTCATTGCCTGCCATTGCCTGCTGCTCCGCACTCTCCTTTGCATGATAGACATCACAATCTGCTCATGAGGTGGCCTAGCGAGAGGTCGTCTCCCTTGCCGTGTAGGATCTGGCTATGCACCGGGCCTATCTTGAGCTAAACCCCCACCTCTCCCCTCGAACTCCCTCATATCAAAATAATTTGGGATTTGGTTCAATACAAACTCACTGTATAGTTTCCTAAGAAAATATTGGGGGACTTCACAATTATTGCACGGTGGGTAATCAAAGACCATATACCATCTTTCATAAAAATGGTTCTTAATCTCTTGGTGGTGGCACCAATGAATAGGAAACCTCTTTACATTGAGGGTAAGATTTTGATTTGTTTTAGGGTCAGTGAATAGAGAACACAAATCACCTTTACTAATTTTTAAATCTTTTACTTGTTTATATGATAATTTGTTTGCATAATATGCCCTAGTTGTCTGCCTCCTATCTTGCCATCCAGATATTTGTTGGGTGATTGCATCTACATTTTTTTAACATGTCTTTCAATGAATTTGCTAGAAGCATTCTTTCTGTGGTTGAAGCATTTGGATCACTCAACCTACTGATAAGATCCTCAAGTTGTTTTCTATTGTTCTCAATTTCACTCCTCAAATTTTCTTGAGTGCCAGGAGGGAATTGAGAGAATGGTGAGGGAGGTTGATTTTGTTGTTGAGGTCAATTTTGTTGAGGATTTTGTTGTTGAGGATTTACCTCCTCTTCTTGTTGAGGATTTGCAGGATTTTTTACAGATTTAAAAAAAATAATCAAATCTAACCTAAAACAAACAAAATCAATTTCAAACTAACAAATTCAAAACAAATAGTAAACAATACTTACCTCCTACATCTCTTCGTCATCATGGCACCATATTTGTAGACAAAATCCAATTGTTCTTGATGAAATTTGCAGAAGTCCTTCCTCCTAGAACGTGAGCTCAAAAATGAGGGTTTTTGGTTGCGGGCAGAGCTGAGAAATAGTGAAAAGCAAATGATACACATTTCACTTTTTTTCTTTTCTTTTAAAAGCACAGAACATGCTCGTGTTATGTGTTTCCCCATTTTTTGCCCATTTGGCCACAAAAGTGCGACCAACTTCATGCACCTGCCCAGCCGCTGAAACTCATTTTCAGATGACTCAATAGACTTGTTTTAGACTCAAATCTCACACTATATATAACGTATTGACTAATAAACTTACTGAATTTACCAAAATCAATTCATAGAATTTCTCCATACCTCCAACACATATTTTATATTATTTTTCACTATCAAGAAATAAGTGAGCAAGATCTGCAATGCCACAGAACATGCGAAGTCAATTTTCTTTGACTTTTCTTTATCGATCACAATTGCATGAAATCTACACAATTCAATCACCCTAATCCAACCAAAATGCTTTCCAATCCCATCACCACAATTAGTAATAGTAACCTCGTGAAGTCGGCAAAGATTAAACCATTGACCTAAAAACATTAATATTGATGGTCAAATATAAAATCTGAGAACTAATTATGTTTTCCTTTATAATCTTTTATTTATTACTATTTTTTAATTTATTATGATTTATATTAAATAAAAGATAAATTAACTTTTTAAAATGTTATACAAAATATCAAAAAATAACAAAAGTTAATTAGTATATTCAATTAATCTAAAATAATTGAATAAGGTAGGTCTCCATTCAACTACTTAGTTTATTTTGGCTAGTAGTCAATGTTCAACTTATTTAAGAATTATTTGTGATGCTGGTGAGCCCATGAATATTTAATTTTACTATATTTTAAAGCAGTCATATTACATTTGTATTTGTAGTATTAATAATAATTTGTATAGTAAAAAAATATTAAAAAAATAAAAAACAAATATTAAGAAGAAAGGAAAGAAATTTGTGGAGCCACAAGATTTTTTGACAATATGCAATTGCTACTTATTTTCAGCCTTCCTTTTTTTTAAAAGAAATTCCTAAGCACTCAATGCTCTATTAAAATAGGAAAAGATTCCAAATTATCCTTTTCCCTTAATAAAACACTCCAGCTGTTTAAATTTAAGCAGAAAACACATTTAACCAGTCGTATAGAAACATGGAATACAATTTTTATGAGGAAAGAACTAATGAAAAGAATCCAACAAAAAATTAATGTTAAATAACATATTTCCACTAACCAACCCAAAAAAATAGTTCCATGTTTCTGCTAAGCTTAACTGTTGTATGGTTGTTAGAGTGAGTTACTCTGTTTCATTACTCCTGGTTTGACAGATCTGTGTCCTTTCATGGTTTATTTGTAATGTTTTTAGCTTAATATAAGAAAAGTAAAACCAAATATATAACACAAAGATGATGTGTAAAAACCATTTCTTAAGTAATTTGGGAATTTAGAATCTGGATCTGGGCACGTCTGTAACATCATTCGTCCCTTCTCTTCAGTATAGAATTACTACCTATTATTAATGTAATCTGGTAACCAATAATCAATTAACCTCTTAACATTTTGCCAGCTAATACATCTTTAACTAGAGCCCAAGGAAAATTTAATTTTCTTCAACCACTGTTATACAGAGCTATAAAGGGTGCAGATAAAGGCATATACAGCACATATTTTGCATAAATAAAAACTAGTTGTTACGTACCTTTGCTTGCATCATTAGTGTCTTGCCTTTCTTCGATGAAGTCCTCCATTTCTGTTGCTAGTGATATTGACGCTGTAAGGGAGTCCTCGTCTCATCTCATCTCATCTCATCTCATCTCATCTCATCACTACACCAACTAAATAAAATCTCACTCTTTTATTGTTGAACAAACACAGTTTCCTCAGAATGAAGAGGGTCTGTTTGTCTGGATAATCCTGCTACTTCCTGAACTACCCTCACTCTAAAGGTAAAACTTCAAGCGACTGATAAGAATAAAGTGTATGATTACTACACTCAGTCTAAAAGTAAAATTTCAAGCGACTGAGAGGAATAAAAGGTCCCGCCTAAATTATGTCACAAGCACCGACAAAAGCAAATATTGGAGGAGGAAACTTCCGTAAAGCGGAGACGGTTTTAGGGAATCGCTTTAAAATCAAGACGAGACTTTAGCGATGGATGGCTGACATTGTTTGGGTACAATGCAAGATGCTAGAACTGCTAAGCGCCGTCCGATCTAGTATATAAAGATTTTCTACACAAAATCTACAAGTCGTGGGGAAAACTGCGAGAATTTTCTCAAACATCCCTTGCTACGTAATGACGGGCGGAAGCGGAAGAATTGAAGTTTTTTCTTTTTAAAACAGGTTGAAAGGATTGTTGTAATAGTCTAATATTTTTTCGATTTAAATTTATAGTATATAAAAAGAAAATTAAATAGTTTAATATAATAAAATATTATATTTATCATTTCAATTTTAATATTTTTATTTGATTAAAAAAATTAATTAAAACAGGTTGAAAGGATTGTTTTAATAGTTTTTATATTTTAGATTTAAATTTATAGTATATATATATATATATATATATATATATATATATATATATATATATATATATATATATATATATAAACAGTTTAATATAATAAAATATTATATTTATCATCAATTTTAATATTTTTATTTGATTAAAACAATATTAGATTTTTATTTTATTTTAAATTTGTAGAAGTTTTGTTATAGTCTATCTTACAAAATAATTTTTAAATAAAAAAAATATTTAAATATATATTTCTTTGAAATTTTTAATTTTTATTTTAATCTTATTTTAAAAATTGGTACTTAATCTTGTTTTAAGTTGTTTTTATTATACTAATCTATTTTTGTTATGTTCTAGTTGGGAAGAATTTAAAGATAAATAAAAAATCTAACAACTTAACTAACCTTCCACATGGTGAGGGGCAAGGGTAAGGTGGGATAGAAAAGGGGAGATATAGAGAAAAGAGAGGGAGAGGGAGAGAGAAAGAGGAACAAACATGGAGAAATAGAAAAAGAGAGATAGAGAAAAATCTAGATTGGTAGATAGAGAGAGAGGGATACATAAAGCATAAGAACAATTGTTGAAGATGATGGTGTGTTCCTTGATTACACCATCCAATAAGGTTCAAATCTCTTGTAGGTGCAGTTAGGTTGGGTTTGACCTCTCAATGACTCGAATGGATTAGATCCCCCAACTCATGAAAGCTTAAACAAAGGAAAATTTTTGGTTTATATGTATGCCCCCATATAATATTGTAAAAGAGAAAGACAAAAGAACAAAGAGGGAGATTGATAAAGAGAGAGATATAGAGAGGGAAAGATAAAGATACGAGGAGAGTGAAATTGATAAAGAGATAGAGAATAGATATAGAGGGAAAGAGAGATAGAGAAGAGAAAGGGGGGATGGAGGGTGAGAGAGAGACAAAGATAGAGATAGAGAAAAAATGAGATTAAATAAGAAATAGAGAGAGAGAGAGAGATGACTTTCCCATTGAATATTTTATCCTGTAGAGAGATGACATTTCCATTGAATATTTTATCCTATACTTATAGGAAATTATTTTTATTTGTGAGAATTTATGATTGGATCGTTTTCTATCAGTTGTCATATTTTTTGTTTCTTTTATGAAATTTTATATTTAATGTTTCAAACAACATGCAATTTATTTTTTAAATCTTTGAGTAGATTTTTGACATATTTTTAAGGGAAAAATATAGATTTTCACTATTTAATATAAAAATATTCCTCCTACATACCCTTATATATGACTAGATCCCAATTCTACGACCATATGTACCTTCCAATTTTTATATATTTTAATCTATTTTTCTATCTAATGAGCATTCCAGGATAGAGTTTTCTAATTCAAAATTCCAAAATAGTAATAATTAAGTAATATATTGGATGAAAGAAAGATGGTGATTCTACTTTTAGTGTAAGCATTGCAAGTAGAAAAAATCTCGATAGGAACAACTACTCGTTTCGTTAAAAAATGGTTACCCATTTAGAATCAAAATCCCGAACCTAAACTCCTACTTATATGAAATGGGTAACCATTTTGGTTATTAAAATGGGTGCCTAATTTATTTAGAAACATGCACCCATTTTAAAATGGTTGTGCATTTTAAAATGAAATTGATACTTGTTTCTACTGACATCATATACTTATTCCTTTTTAGATGGGTGCACATTTTAGAGAGAAAATATGTTTCATAAAATTTAAATTTGAAATCCATGGTTTTGATTTTATTTTGGGCTTGGAAACCCAAACCTTAGTCTTGGACATACAAGTACAATTCCATGAAAACAACAAGAGAAAAATTGACTCTAGTAATATGGTTGATGACTTAAATTAAATTTTTATTTTTTGATGAAATTAAAACATATTATAAATGATGATGCCTAGTTTTCAAATTTGTATTTTTTTAGTGATTGGACATATTTTTCTAAATTTATTAATTATTTTTTGAAGAAAGTGGTTCATAAACATGAAATGACATGTATTGATTATTTTTAAATAACTTTTTTTTTTAGTTTTTTTGAAAAAAATTATATGTGACCGCTATACACATCATTATCTATGAAATGAAAAATATAAAATTATTCTATGATTGGTTTAGTTCAAACTATGTTGGTTGTACACAAGAGGCTTTCAAAGATAGTAATTAGAGGCAATAAAAAATAATTATAAATAAATAAATAAATATTATGACCAAACTTCACCATAATACACATTTGAAACTATGATTGCTACAATTGCTCAAGAAACCTTTGAAAAAAATTAAAGAGTAATAATATCATGCCTTATACTTGCTATACTTTATTTATCTCTTCCATTTGCTATAGAATGCCATACTTTAAGAAAATGAATAGGAGATGATCTAACATAGATGCATCCCATATCCTTTAAGAGTTAGAAATTGAATGACTTATAATGGAATTAATCAATCTACGACAAATCATAATACCTATCTAAATTATTTTTCTCCTTTTTCACATTAAAATGCCTACTTTATTCACATTGATCAAGAATTTTGTCTAAATCATGGGTTTACATTTGATATAAATGGCAATGATATTTTTCAAATTTTCTAACATATAAATTGTTAAAAGAATATTATATATGTATATACATATTAATTATGAAAATATAGCTAAATACCAAACAAAGCTTCAACAAGGTTGCCATTTTCCATGTATTCATAAACCAAAAGAAGATCATCTCCCTCTACACAACAACCATGAAGCTTAACAAGATTTGGATGTTGGGCTATAGATATTAGTCCTACTTCATTCAAAAACTCTTGATTCCCTTGCTTGGAGTTAGTTGATAACTTCTTTATTGCCACATTCTTTCCATTTGGAATTATGCCTTGCATATGAGAGTGGTTTGGTTAATCCTCTATTAAATTGCAATATTATTTTTCAGCCATATGGCTAAACTAAAATTTTAGGATGCAAATAAATGTACTCTATAAACAACACAAAATCCACCTTCTATCTTAGTTTTGGGATCAATTTTTTAATTGCACTTTTTTATAATTCTTAAGCTGAAAGAATTGATCTACATGGCCTTCATCTTTATTAACCCTCAAACCATGCATAATTTTTTTTTAATAAGAAACTAGTGAATTAGAAAAATAAAATGATTTAGATGAGGTAAGTTTAAAAAATTTTGTTGTCATTGAGACATGATAATATGTTTCCTACCCTTTTCCTTTTCTTATATATGAATGCTTTAATATTTTCATACATTCCTTGAGAGGTAATTCAAAACCATGTTCAAATAAGACCAAATTCAGCGTACTAGAGTATGTTATTGTTTATAATATATGAACAGTACAAGCTTTTGATATACTTTGAGGTGAAAAGTGTATCACAACTCAACATCTATTATATTCACTACAAACAATACACAAACATATTACAACTTTAGAATATTATCTCAATGAAACCAAACTATGGAGTGCAGGAAATAGTTCCTAGATCTTATAAGTTTGTTCCCTTGGGTTTTTTGCTATCCATATTAAATACCATGATTTCTTGTGGTATAGAGTTAAGAATCACCCTCTCAAGGTTGTGATTGGTATCAACTATTGGAGATAGTGTCATCATCGAAGTCAAAGGTATGTTAGAGGTATGTCAAAGGCATGTCAAAGGTGAGAAAATTGATAAATTGTCATAAATGTCAAAGTCGAAAGTTAGTTGTAGATGTTAATGTTATAATTATTGTAAAAAGAAACATTCAAGAAGTTTGAATATATACCATAATTCATAGTTATTTTATTTCTACTACATTTGTGGAAGTCTAGAATTATTGTTTGCGATAAAGTTCTAAGGTTTATTGCTTAGAAGCAAAATCTACACTATACTGAAGTATCATTATTTTTGGTGTTGCATTCTACTATTGTTCATTATTATTGTTTGTGATTTTGAAGATAAGTAAAGCTACTCAAAATATATGTTAGTTTCATGTTTCATAAGAATTACTTGTCTCAGATGAAGCATCTAGAATTGACACTATGAAGATTGTAATTCATGAATAACTTTGAAAGATGGTTAAGGGCTTGCACGAGAGAAAAGGAAGTGTGTGCTAGCTAGAGGAAGCATGTGAAGGTAAAATATGGTCAGTTAAGCTCATAGTAGGAAATGCATGACATCATCTTACTCCTACAATAATGTATTTAATTTGGGGTCGAGCCAACTATACATTTCATATCACTTTGAATTAAAGTTTTATCTTTTCTTGGCACACTTGTAGATGATGTTAAAAGGTTTTAGGATGACATGAAGATGTTTATAAAATTGTGAAATGGATATATATTGTTGATCATTTCATGAAAAAAAAGGGTGTGTGAAATGTGTGAGTGTTTGGTGTGTGAGCTTAGAAGAGAAGTTAAGTGGATTGAGTGAAATTGAAATATCATGTTCACCTGGATATAGTATGTGTTTGCCTATTGATGTAGAGCGAGTTGTTTGAAACATAATCTGCATTCTTTCTATAATGTGAGTTTGGAGCTTCTTGATTTAATTTAGTAGTAAGTGATTATATTGAAGCTCTCTCTAAGGGGATTGGTGTCTCCTATAGGTTGGTACATGTAAATCAAAATTGAAGGGGATTGGAGTCTCCTGTAGGTTGGTTCCTACAAATCAAAATTCAAGGGGATTGGTGTCTCCCTTTAGGGTTGTAATTATTGTGGGTTTGTGCCTGCAAAATTATTGTAAACTTTCTATATTATTTTGCAAGGTTGGATTTCAGCAGAAGTTCCAAGAAGATTTTCTCACTATGGTTTTTCCCTTCTAGGTTTCCACGTAAATATACTATTTTCATATGTGGATGTGTTCATTACTTGTATTGTGATTGACTATGTTTTTATAGTATTATGAATGCAGTGTTTTAAAGTAAAAAGTATTAAATACTAATTCACCCCCCTCTCAGTACTTGTGTGTCTAATAATTGGTATCAAAGCTAAGTTTCTTTATGAAGCTTAAAATCTTGAGATAGATCTGGGGTGACACATGATAGGAAAAGCAGGTCTTTCTTCAAACGAGACACCACTATTTGATGGATCTAATTATGCTTTATGGAGTGTGGGGATGGAAACCTACTTGATGGTATTAGGGTTTGATGTTTAAAAATCTATGGAAAATCACTACAGTAGAACAAGAAAATAGCACCTAAAATAGCGTCGAATTTCAGTGTATTTTAGTCCACGAATTGGGTGAGCTAGTCGACGCCAAACTTGACACAAACAAGCATGATCATCTCAGCACTGACGTTTACGTTGAATTTGGCGCTGGAATTAGCACCAGAATCAGCGCCAAAAAATCATAGCGCCCCCGTTAGTGCCAAAAATAACACCTCTGTTTATGCCTAAAATAGTGTTATAAATAGTGTCAGAAATAACATTAGAAATAGCGCCTAAATTAGCACCCAATTAGGCTTCCAGTTTTGCTTCCAAGTTTGCTTCCAATTTTGCTTCCATGTTTGCTTCCGGTTTTGCTTCCAATTTTGATTCCAAGATTGCTTCTAATTTTGCTTCCATTGTTGCTTTCTTTTTTGTGTCTAAAAATGCTTCTTGTTTTGCTTCATTTTTTGCTTCTAAAAATGCTTCTTGTTTTGCTTCATTTTTTGCTTCTAAAAATGCTTCTTGTTTTGCTTCCTTTTTTTCTTCTAAAAATGCT
Source organism: Sequoia sempervirens (assembly GCA_007258455.2). Taxonomy (NCBI): domain Eukaryota; kingdom Viridiplantae; phylum Streptophyta; class Pinopsida; order Cupressales; family Cupressaceae; genus Sequoia; species Sequoia sempervirens. The sequence goes on along the minus strand of VDFB02066802.1, from coordinate 37,789 downwards.
TTTTGTTTTGCTTCCTTTTTTGCTTTTAAAAATGCTTCTTGTTTTGCTTCCTTTTATTAATTTAATATGTTTTATTTCAATTTAATTAGTTAAATATATCGTGCCTCTTAAATAGTTTTAATTTAATTAGTTAAATATATCACACCTCTTAAATAACTCATATGATTATAGACTAAGTAATTTAATTATTTAACTCATGATTAAATAACAAGACAATTACCCATGAAATAGACTAAGTAATTTAATTATTTAACTCATATAATTAAATAACAAAACAATTACCCACAAATTTTTTTGTATTGCTTGTAAAGATAAAAAGTACATCTATTGTTCAGTGTCATTACCCACCAAAATTCCACAAAAAATGACAAAAACCAGAGGCACCTTAATGTGTAGAGTAAAACATTAAATAAACCTCGTAATTGTTTACCAATAAAATCCTTACAAAACATAACCACCATTAATAGTGTTTAGAGTTACACGCTTTAATACAACAAAATTAGACATAGACAAACATGAATAGTCTTAACGAGCTCCACCTGGACCCAACAGATGCTTGGCTATCTCCTTTAGAGGCTTCTTTTGCTGCTTCCCCAACTTCTTCTTCTAGCTCTTTCCATCCCAGTGTTCAATGAAGAGTTTTAGCGCTTTCCATCCCAAATGTGCTTCCTCACGAAAATGAGCTTTGTATTTTTCTTCGGGCCAATGAATAAAGGGTTTGAGCCCTAGTCTCCCATAGAGATCCTCAATTTCATCATCTACTAGTCCTTCAGAATAATCTAAACCTACACCTAGAACCGCCCATTTGAGAATGGACTCCGTGCCTACCAAAAAATATTCATGCGCAATATTTTGCATCACCATCCTCACCATTTCCTTTGGTTCACCTAAATCCAAGCCCCGTGCCGCAATTATGGAGTAAACATTCATGTTGGTTTAGTATCTGTGTGTCAGATAGCCGAAATCCCTGCCACAAATCATTTTTGCACACTACACTAGCCACTCGTCGTGAACAAGGAAAAGGATCCGCAGTCATTTTTTGAATGTCTCTCCATAAAATGGTTCCAAAATCTTCGTGATTAGAAGGTGAAATTGGCTTCCATTTCTCCTGAGCGCCGCCACCACCAAAGTTTGTTGTAGAGTTTTTCTCGACCCTTTTCAAATGCAATTAACACATCTTAATTGAGGGCTTGCATTTAACACCATCTTGGATTTCCCACACTTTCTATTAATGAAGTACTTCACCACTGCCTGCCACCCTTGCCTTCGCTTGTCATGACAAACCTACTTCACTCACTTCACCACCTTGTTCATTTAAGGCATTGTCCGCTAACTTAACACCTCTAAAATCCTTCAACCTAAATTCCCCTGTTTCACCAAAATTTAGAGCCCATTTAGATAAGACAATATCTGCTTCCACATTACCACCTCTTTTAATGTGGCTCACCACAAAACTTTCAATTACATTTTGGAGGTGCCAAGCATTAATTTTACCTTTCATCACCGCTTGAACTATTATTGTAACATGATCATCATCTATAATTAAAACAAGTGAGTCAAATATCTATAGTTTGATTGAATTTGACAACATCCATCCTAAGTAGTAAATTAAAATCATCATACATAATAAATATCCATCCAAAAATCATCGACCGCTTTTAATATACATAAATTGACAAGTCAATATTGATTTAAGATCATCATCATATATAACTAAAACAAGTGAAATTCAAATATGCCAATACATCAAAAACATGTCAAAATGATACATCCAACAGTCGACATAAGTGAAAATGATACATGTACAAATTATATAAATAAAATTGATAAATTATGTAACTCAGACTAATAAAAGTCAAGATGATACATGTCCAAATGAATAGTGAAATTTTGAAAATGATAAATGTCAATATGATACAACTCAATAATATAGTATTGTAGGCCATGAAAATGATACATATGATAGTAACAATGAAAAGAGTCATCATAACGATATATCAACAATGATCCATGATGTAGTCTATATGATCATGAATGCCACTCGTTACTATCACCAACTGTCTCATCATGTCATGATCACCATCGTGATCATCATCGTCGTCGTCGTCGTCGTCATCATCATTGTCATTGGCCTCGGTGTCTTCCGCATCTGCATCATCATCATCCTCTACCATGTGATTTGTACATGCATAACCAATATTTTGTGGATCTATATCATGTTGAGGATCATCTTGATCTTTTGGAAGACCCATGTTTTGCAAAAGAAAAATATTTAGAATGAAAAGTAATTATTTATTTCATGCAATAATTTATTTTCATGTTATATATATCTAATATTACAACATATGAGGTGAAACCATAATCATATTACATCATATCAAAGTTCACATACCATAATAAAATTTCAAATTCCCTATCTAATACTTGAGATTGAGATTGTTAACCTTGAGAAAGTATGACTTGGGCAAAAGGCATTTGATATGGCTATTATTTTCAAAGACTTCAAGCGGGATGTACTTCGTATTGATGTCATTCCTCAATCTTCACTTGATGGCATCAAGGGATGGCTGAACTCCATGGATATAAAGTAATATGAAAGCATAATGAACTTGAAATGGCGCCAACTTTGAAGAGTATTACAAATGATCCAGATAAATTTTTTGAAGATGGTGGTTGGGAATTTTTGAATATGGAAGCTAGTGATTCTAATTCTGATAATTTAGAAGAGTGAGATCAAGGTTATGAACCCTCTGATGTAGAGGAGGAATCATAATCAAATTTCTTGTAGCCACCATCAAGAGTGTTACAAGCCAACAAGATGGAGGGAATTATTATATAAGGATAATATTCAATGTTGCAGGTATCTGCTTTAATGCCAACTACAATGGTAACATTGAAATTCCCTAGCAGTATTTATGTTAAGGAAATTTCCTTTAGATGCAAGGATTAAAAACACATCAAACATGTGGAATAGATGATAAAATCCCAGAGACAATCTGTAGCAATGAAGGAGTCTGAAAAGGAAGAGAGAGCTACATTGGTGACTTAGGAGAAACTTCAGCTTTCAAAAAACAAAACCAAATTATGCTGGTAGATGTGTGGATCAAGCCAACATTTGGTGGAAAGAGGAAGAAAGATGATTGGAACTCTGGAGGCCCACCATACTAGATTTCAGTATTCAACCATGAGAGCATAAGAGAGAGATGATATCATGTATCAAAACATTAAGCATGCATTCTTCCAGCCCGGGGAGAAGGAGATGATTACTTTGCTTCATTTTCATTTGCATAACCATATCCTGGCTTGGGAACCAAGAATACAAAGGATGTCTAGTTTTATGTGGAGGTAATGGATGTGGTCCAAACTTTAGGAGGGGCAAGAAGGTCAATGTATGATCCTAATTAAATTGAGGATGAACAACAAGAGAGGGATAGGAAAAATAAAATCAATACAGGGTTTCAAGGATTTTTCAAAGTGAGTAAGAGAGCATATATGGGAGCTCAACCTCATCTAAAATATTTTGAACTAGAGTTTGATATACCATTTAGAGAGCTTGGTTTTCATGGAGCTTCTTTCAAAGCCTCTACTTTTATTGTTCCTACTGTAAACTGTTTGGTAGAGTTGGTGGAATTACCTTTCTTAGTAATCACTATTAGTGAGATTGAGATTGTTAACCTTGAGAGAGTATGACTTGGGAAAAAGGCATTTGATATGGCTATTGTTTTCAAAGACTTCAAGAGGGATGTACTCCGCATGTACACCATTCCTCAATCTTCGCTTTATGGCATCAAGGGATGGTTGAGCTCCACAGATATAAAGTATTATGAAAGTAGAATGAACTTGAATTGGCGGCCAATTTTGAAGAGTATTACTAATGATCCAAATAATTTTTTTTAAGATGGTGGTTGGGAATTTTTGAATATGGAAGCTAGTGATTTTAATTTTAATAATTTAGAAGAGTGAGATCAAGGTTATGAACCCTCTAATGTAGAAGAGGAATTAGAATTAGATGAGGAAGGTTCAAAAGATGAATCTCTTGTGGAGTAAGAGGAGGATGAAGAAGAAGAAGAAGAAGATTTTGAAGAGGAGGAAGGTAAAACATGGAATGAATTAGAAGTCAAAGCCAAAAATGCATATAAGGAAAAAGGAGACGAGTCTCACAGTGAAGAGAAAAGGTGGCAACGAAAGGTAAAAGCTATAGGGAAGTCTCGGGCACCTAATATTAGATATTCAAGAGGAATTCCTACCAAGAGGCATAAAGTTAGATGAATTGAGTTCATCTACATCCTTATACTATTTATTCATGCACATAGACAATCATCTTGTAATCATAATATTTGAGCTCTATTTACTCATCCTATGCATCAATAAACAACTCAACACAAGAGATTCAAATTGACATATTAACACAACAATATCCAACTAAGTTATTGAAACTCAACTATTGATACCCCGTTCTCCATCCAGATTACAAAATCATTCCACTTTTTGTTTTCTAACATATTCTTTTCAAATTGCTTTGGATGGTGGCAATATTTCTCCTCCTATCAAAACATGGCACATGGACTAGTTAAACTAATTAATATGCAATCATTTAATTTTTCCAATGAAAAAAAAAAACTTTAACATATTAAATATACTTACAAATGTATAGATCAAGGCCTGTAAACCTTTCTGGCCACTGCAATGCATGGCACGATGTTTCTCAAGCCTAGCCTTGGAAGCCTTGTCCTCAAACATATACTAATTCAATTTAACCATGCACAAATAAAATTTAAATATCGTTTAATAAATTTGATATAATATTATGAGTAAATTCAAATATCTACGTACTCTCCTCACCGTTCTTCCTCTGTGCATCGGACTTCTCATATTCTTTTACAAGCTCTCTCCATACTTTCACACTTACATCTATTGGCCTTTTTTTCTACCTTAGCTCAAGAGGGATTTTTTTAATCTTCTTTGTTTGGTTGCACCAAAATTTCTTGCAGTTTTGAGACATTCGTAGCTTTATCTTCTTTACAGACCAACCTGTGCCAAAATCAGTCTCCATGTCATGGATAACTTCTTTTTTTAGGTGCATGGGTATCTTTGAGAATGGAAAATGTAGATGGTCTTTGAACCATTGAAGGCATGATTCCTTCAACCTATTCACAAATGTTTTCCCAGCATCTATCATTTGGACTTCCCCTAAAACGACCTCGTATTCTATCTTTGTATTGTAGCTACCAATGCAAGATTGATAACATGGTGTGGTGGAACTCTATGCCCCAGGAGTGGAATTATTTTCTCCCTATTCCACATTCTTAGAGTTTACTATCACTGATTTCTTCCTAGATCTTCTGCTATATCCAAGACTAGTTGGGGAATCAATTGATTTGTTTGCAATGTTTGAGGGGCGTTAATAGACTATTTTTCTATGTATCTAACAAGTGTTGTCTAGTCCACATTAACCAATTTGTTCACTGCATCTACCCCAAATATGGAAGCCAATTCCTCTTTATCTTTGTTTGCCTCATGTCCCTATATATATATTTAAATTATATTTCTTCTTTTAAATTTAGAAATAAAAAAACTAAAAAGTAAAAATCAAAGAAACAATGGAAACATTTACAAATCTATAAATTGGTAATGAATTACCTCATTGTGGCCAGAGTTTGTTGTAATGCTCACTTCTCTCAATCGCTTGACATTTTGAGGCGACTTAGGGAAAATTATTTTCATCTAGTTTGTGGTGGAAAATGAAGTACACACTGTCAAGTATGAAAGTTTTCATCCAGTTTGTGGTATGAAGGTTTTTTTTTGTGGGAAAATATGTTCGTTGGGTTTGCTTAGTGTTGATAACCTAGGGAAAATATGTTCGCTCAGTTTTCTTAGTGTTGATAATCTTATCATTGAAACTCTTTCATAATGCAATCTTACACGAATTTGTCATAGCATCGGTGACTATGGCACGACTAGGAAAAACCAAGTTGTTTTTGTGTTTATTTTTAGTAGTTGCTCAATAGTGACGGACCCAATTCCCAGATTTTCCAAGCAGTTCACTATTTCCTTGATACCCAAGTTAGGGAAAGAATATAGAGGAATCCTCGCTTCGTGCTATAATATTTTGAACCAAAGCTCAAATGGGTAGGGTAAATTTTTTTGTTGGTTTCTCAAAGATTTTACAATTTATAATGATGGGACAATTTAGAGGTTTCCTAGACTGGTTAAGCCATGAACTAGTAAAGAATCACGAATTTGAATGCAATACAAAGAGTAGTAAACAATCAAAAATTCAAGCAAGAAAAAAAAAATGTAACCTTACCTATGGTGTCGCAAACTAAATCGAATTTCTCATAAAAATTAAACTTAAAGGCTGACAATCTGCACAAGTTATTTGAGGAGGAGAAGATCAACAAGACAACTAGTTTTTTGGTCAAAATTGTAACATGGAAAAGAGTTTGAAGATTTCTTATATTTTTTGTTCTCGGTCCCTTAGGTCGCTTGGTCTCATGGATGTCATTAAAATCTCTCATTCACTCATCAGTTGTTGGTAGTGCCCTACTCTCTTCCTTCAAGCCACATTTTCCCCTTTATTGTCGTCTGATTTCTTCCTTGACGCAGGAAAGTTTTAAATTTTTTATTTTGATTCATTAGTTGCACTTTAGTTAGCATTAGTTAACACCAACTTTAGCACTGACTTTTGGCCGTTAATGTAATATGCTTGGGACATATAAGATAGCGCCAAGTGCACCTAATTTAGCGCCTATCATTGTTGTATAGTGACTATTTTCATTGGTGTGTATCATAGGACCAAGTGTTGGAAATAATTCCAACTCCTGCCTTGTTTTTGTGACCACCGTTTTCCCGTGGCCTCTTCATCAGCTTAGTGTGGTAGAGCGGTTTTAACGCAAGGTGCTTCATCCTTCTTGGTGGTAGTGCGATGGAAGCTTCTATGGCGGCACACAAGTCTTCCTTCTATTCCTGATGGTGTTGCGGTGACTCTTGCAGTCCTGCAAGTCTTCTACTATTGGCGTGCGGTAGTGCGGTGACCACCACTGTCCCGCAACTCCTTCATCAACTCAGTGCGATATAGAGGTTTTTACCGTGGTCCTGCAAGTTGCTTTTTCCTTCTCAGCAGTAGTGTAGTGAGAGCTTATGTGGCAGAATTTTTATTCACAGAGGAGGCCATGGAGAGAGGATGTGGACAACGTAGAAATACTAAATCACTCAGAGGAAAGTGGGTGGAAATAGATGAGACAATGGAATTTGCAGATACAATAGAGGTAAGAAGAGAAAGCAACCTCAACCAAAGGAGGAAGGTGTTTATGAATTCAAAAATGCTACAATGTAGAGGAGATAAAGTCATTTTTTTGTCCATGAGGCCTCAGAGGTCAAACTTATTGGTTGAAAATGAACAGGAATGGTGATTAAATGTGATAATATGATCAAGGGAAAAGTTTAAAAATTAGGATAGCCAAAACATGATATCAATATGTCAAATATAAGACTAAAGTGAGGTTTTTTGTTGGATAGCATATTCGTTGAAATGATATAATTGGTGTACTAAACATTATTTACTATGTTGTGTATTATAGGGGCGAAACGAGGCCATGGCAACAAATCATGTCATATCAAATAAGGACACAATGGATGAAGTGGGACATCAGGTACTCAAATTTTGACTTCACTTAGGAAAAAATGATCTAATGGCATTTTTTGATACGCCCATCCTTTTTCATAGTATTATTGAAATTTATAATTTATTATCCAATCTTGACATAAATTAATGCATGTTGTTGATAATTTTAGGTGGAGATTGGAGCAAATGCAGGGCCTAAGCGTTCAACTAGCAAAAGAACAAGATATGTATGTGGATGTGGACCTAAAACTGTTAAATCACATAGATGACAGTGGGTGGAAGAGGATATGACAATGGATACTGTAGACACAACAAATTATTGCACTAAAGAAGAGGTAGGTCAAGACTATAGTACATGGGATGAATACTTTGAGAAAATTGTTGTTTGTGGATGTTCTATATGCCGTGGAAAGAAACAATTCAAACAAGTGATTGTACAAAGACATTACATATGTGATGAGCTCCTAGTTGGTAGTATGCCTCCTACAATCAATTCAAATCCAATAGGAATTGTGGTGAGGAATTTTCCAATTTGATATAAATAACATGTATACTTCATTTAAACATTGTTTTATATTATTTAAATGACTAATTCTTTCTTAATGGATACTTACAAGATAAATTTCTTGGTTTAAAGTTTCATGGATCACCAACTTCTAGCCTAGAGGGAAATGATCATTTATTAGATGGTACATCTAACAAAAATATGTACCAATATATACCAGCTCAGAAGATGGGGAATTGATGGAAACATTTAATAGAATAAAAAATAGTGTGAAGATGCAAAATTTTCTTAAAGACAAGGGGAAAGTGGACTACATACCCTATGAGAATGAATGTGATGGAGATTCAATGACTTTCCCTTGAGTTTGAGATCAATTTACAAAGAGACATTTGATCGTCAACTATATTGCGCTTGGCCTAGTGAACAACAACTACCTAGAGTGTACGAGGTGTTTCAATTTTGGGGATACAACTACATGATATGACCCTCCAATATTCATGGAGAGAATATAGGCCTCTTTATTGTCCAAAATGTACATGTGGGATCCAAACATAGAAATAATTCAGAACAAACCACTATGAGATTAATGCCATATTATGGTCCATCATATTATAGTGGTGAATGGAGAAGGCTACTAGAATATAAGCCTAACATGTCAGCATATGGTTTAAATTCAAATATGTATACACATCGTCTCCAATTGGAAAGTGGAAAATAAATGAATAGAGGTCATCTTATGTATATAGATGGATGTGAATACACACAAAAATATTGTAGGATTTATAAATAGTAGTAAGGGAAATGTAAGACCGAATTGTCAATTTGTTGAGGCTATAAGTGATAAAGATGGAGTTATGGAAAGAGAGGTTGATAGATTGATAATGGTTGAGGCTATTATGGACCTTACCAATGGGGATGAGTTATTGATTGATTACCCCTTCTTAAAACACACTCTTGCATGAAAGAAGAGGGAAGAACAAGGTCTCCCTAAGGATGTTCTTAAGGGAAAAAAACCAAAGAATAGTAAATGAGTGTGGACTGATGTTTTATAAACTATGTTGTCAAAATTGTGTTTTATAGCAATTATTGTATAAAAAATGTAGTCTCACAAATGGAGAATAGGAGAACACCTATTTTTTACAAAACTCCTCCCTATAGATAGATGAAAATAAAATTCTCTCAATGAAGAATGAGAAGGAAAAAACCCCATGTGAGGAAAAAGACCCCCATAAGAGAGAAGAAGGGAGACCATGCATCTCCCTCCTCAATGTAGAGTCTCTTGCAATGACAATAGAAGATTGACATTAAATGCTGAAGATGATCCAATATCATTGAAAAAAATTCCTCCCCTTAGTAATAAATAAAACCAAGATGGTATGTAGGATTTCTTCCCATTCCTAAAAGAAAGATGCAAGAAGAAGGACGATGTGTGATGTATTTGAATTACATGTTCAAGTGCCTCCATGCTGATGTTAAAATCTAACACACTCCAAACAACCATTATAGGCCACACTGTTGAAGGTGGAAATCTAGAATATAGTAGAAATGTTCATGTAGATCACAATCCAAAGATAGATAGCTCCTTTGAAGATAAAGAAGCCTCCTCCAATTTTTTTCTAAAGGTATCCACACTTATGTCAAACTGGGAAGAATGATCATCTAGAGAATGAACATGAGGGTTAGAGCGTTCCCTCACAATAACTGAAGAAGGATCATCTCTTTCAAAGAGAATATATGTATGCAATCAATGGTGTCTCCCAAATCTGAAATGTGGGACTCTATAAAGAAACCAATAATGTCTATCAAGTACTCATCCCAAGTAGATATATTTGGAAGATGATGTATATCTTGTTGTGCTTAAATTACAAGAGGCAAAAATTGTGACAACACAAGCATCATAAAATACAACAAAAGATTGAGGAGATGGAATGCAAGGCTCAAGAACAAGATCACATGTGAGAACTCACATGTTTAAGTAGCCAAAAGTATCATCAAAATCATTGTCCCCACTACACGTATGATCAACAATCTAAGGATCAAAGGAATCATTAGAATCAAAATCTACAAAGGTGTATACCTGAGATGCATGATCAACCATCCTAGAACCAATAATCTCTCTACTCTCCAAATAATGATAACTAAATCAAAAGTGAATTCCAAAATCCTCCCATCTCCACCATGGATAATTTGATAGATGGAAAGAAGATTGTTTGACAAATGAGGTACACAAAAAAAATCATTGAAAATGCTATCCCCAATATCAGTAGATCCCTTCCAAATCACATTCATGTATGTATTATTTCCCATCAAAGTAGGTGACATATCAAAAGGCTCAAAGAAGAGAAAATAGACTGTGAAGATGTCATATGATGAAATACTCCTGACTCTAGAAGCCATCTCCCTGATCCAAGACCCGTAGAAGCACAAAGATCTTGTCCTTTTCTACTCGAGGTAGTAACCAAACCAACATGACCTTTGTCCTTATTGAACTATTTTATAGAAGAAGAAATTTACTCAAAAAAATTTGGAAGGTAGATCAATGTGCTTCTTTTTAATAAGATGTTGCAATTCATCAATATCCTTCTTATAACAAGAATGTTCACCATGTCTGAGCTTCTTGCAATATGAACAAGTAGGCTTCTCCTTCTTATATGATTTATTTTTGGAAGATGATTTATTTTATGGTTGATCTAAATGTGGATTGTTCTTTTATTTATTTTGTTTCCTATTAGAATGTTCTAACTCTTTCACCTAACTAACAATGCGTGAGATTTAGGTGACTTTATGAGACCCATAAAAATAAGCTTTTGTTGCTCATGTATTAACATATCAGAAAAAGATGCAAATGAAGGTGCAATATATGCATACCCCATAGCTAGCCTATGAGTATGAAAGCTAGAAACAAAAGATACATTATAGACCAATTTAATGTCTTTTTTATCACTTCTACATGCTTTACATTTCTATTTTAGATTACTGACCTTAGTAATGTAATCTTGGATATTTTCAAATTTCTTAGGATCAAGGCTATCATTATCAATTTGATAGAATTCTACTTCATTTGTAGTACCATATATTATTTTCAATTTATTCCAAGCTTCATGAGATTCCTTACATGATTCAATTTGAAACAATTGATCTTGAGAAACTAAGCTACAAAGAAATCCAAGAGCTTTAGTATGTTCAATCATCTATTTTATCTTTTTCTAATAATCATTATTTTTAGGTACCTTATCCAAGTTATAAGCATATAGAGGGTGACCTTGTTTCATTAGAACACTTTGTGCATGTTGATGTCAAGTTGAATAGTTGTATGATGGTAGCAAAGTAACCATAGAATAATCCATGGAAAAGAAGAGAACAATAAAAAATATCAAAAGAATGTACTAAGAGACCCCCCCCCCAAAATCATTCAATCCATAATCGCCCCAAAAATATGATTTGAAACTTTATGTGTAGTACGATTACAATGCTAGAATTGACTTCCAAATTTTACAATGCTAGAATTGATTTCCAAATTTTACAATGCTAGAATTTAATTCCAAATTTTACAATGCTAGAATTGATTTCCAAATTTTACAATGCCAAGATTGATGAAAGATGGAAAAATACAACAATATCACATAATGAGATCCTCAAACCGAAATTACACTTTCCTAGTATGATCCAGACCGAAAATTAAGCCTTCCCAAAAGGAAAAATCTTCTCCAGGTTTCATTATGTCTAGGTAATCAACTATGATACATATTTGCACAAATCTAAATAAAAGATACATGGAGTTGAAACTAGAAAAAGTGTATGGATAGAACTATAGAGCTCCTCAATACCTTTCCAATGTTGCACAAATCATGAAAATTGGATAGACTAGAAAAAAAAATGATCTTTGAGGTCCAAAAAGGAAAATTTGACTTTAATCAACAATAAAATTCACCTGAGGAAATTTCTAAATAATGGATTGCACCACTATGAAGTGCTTGAAACCAACTTTCTGTTAATATTGAAAAAAATTGACACACTAGCAAAAATTTATGGTGTTTTCAAAAAAAGTTCCCCTATTAGGGCTAGGGGGAAATTTTTTAAGGCCTTAGGTACTTAACCTTGGTCACCCATGTGACAATACTGCTTAGGGTTTAAAAACTAAAAAAAACATCTAGGGGTGGTGGCCCCACTCGGGTGGCAGAGGCATAGAGAGTGGTGGGTTGGGGCCACAACACTAGGGCGTTTAAGCCCCAACATCCATAAAAAAACCTCTTGTTCAACTATGTCAGATCATGAATTAAAATATAAACCGAAGGTTTTAAGAAAAAAAAATTATTAAATAAAACTTTACAATTGTACCTGCTTGTGATAGAAAAGATGAAGGCTGAAAAGAAACACTATGCAGGTGACATAGAAAATTGTATCAACATAGAGAATATGTTGAGATTATTTCTATTGACACTTGTAGACCAACGAGCGTGTGATATGGCTCTGTATGGTCTGTATGAATCCATATTATACGAATTTCATATAATTTAATGAATAAAATTTCAACCACAAATCTAAAACCCTAAAAAATGGCCCAATTTTTTCCCAAATGTCAAGTATTTTATATTAAAATAGGAGATTTGGGTCCTTCTAGACTTAAAGTTGAGGCTTATTTTTCCCCATTGTGCACCTAGCAAAAGCTCAAGATTGAATTACCTTTAGATCTAAGAAGGGGGCTCACAAATATGAAGCTTTGATACAATGTTAGAGTCATTCAAGGACTCAAGCCTCCAGGATCACCTATAAAACCAAAAAAACAACCTTCTACAAGAGAGAAAAGAAAGAACATGAATTTGCAATAATGGATGCAATATAATATATGATCAATACTACAATTCTTAATATTGCAATGGTATTGAATGGAATGCACATATTATTTGCTTCTAAGGGAAAAATTGTGAGAAAGGATTAGAAAAGATCTTGACATGTGTCTTTCCTTTATAGTGAGATGAATACCTCAACATTATTAAACGACCTAGGACAAAATCATTAAATTACATGATAAGATAATCACATGACACCTAATAATTCTTGAAATATTCCTAGGACCTAAGTAAACTTAACATGTAAACGAGACCTATAAGTGAACCTATTTACACCAATACATCATGGGTCTTCTTACAAGGAATAAAATTTTCTATTTTGGAAATATATCTACTACCATGAATATAGAGTCATGTCCCCATTGTGTCCTTGGAAAACCTATTATGAAATCCATGTTGATATCCTCCCAAGATCTCTCCAATACTATCAAAGGTTGATACAATCTAGTATTATGACTAATCCCCTTTGGCAATTTGACAAGTCCTACACCCTTGAACAAAATTCCTTACATCCTGATATATTTGAGGCCAATTAATAATGTTGACTTACAAAAACTGTGTCATCTTATCAATGCAAAAGTATCTTACTAATTTTCCACTATGTTTCTTTTTGATCAAGTTCTCCCTTAGTGTGCTCTTAGGGATGCACAATTGACTCCCTTTGAATCTCATGCCATTTGAAATAAATAATGCAAAAAACTACTCATGTCTACAACAATTAGCTCCCTACTTTATTTCCAAGCTTCTACAAAATATAGGTCATCTTCATACATGTGTTTGAGATCTTCAAATCCCATCACTTCTATCATCATTTATGTCAATAGGCTACACCTTCTACTCAATGCAGTTGCAATTTTTTTTTTTGCTTCTATGGTTCAACACAAATGTGTAACTTTTCATGAACTCTTCCAATCTTGTGTGTCTTTGAGTTAACTTTCCTTAACTACTCAAATATTTTAAGTCTTTGATGTTTAGTGTATTACACAAACGTCTTTGACAATAGGTAATGTCTCCACTTCTTCAAGGCTTGGATTATGGCATATAACTCATGATCGTAGACTAACTATCTTTGTTTTGCATCATTTAACTTTTCACTAAAATAGGCTACTGGTCTCCCTTCTTGACTCAACATTACTCCTATCACACTTTTGCTAGCATCACAATCAACCTAAAATACTTTATCAAAATCATGTAGTTCTAACATTGGTTTCTTTATTAATTTTTTATTTAGTAGTTCAAAACTCTTTTGTTTTTCTGATGTCCACTTGAAATCCTTTTGATCTTCCATCATTAATTTTGTTAGTAGTGTGTCTATAGAATTGAAATTTCTAATGAACTTCATAAAGAATATTTCCAATCCATGAAAACATCTTACCTCTTTGATGCCTAACAGTGTAGGCCATTCAACAATTTCTCTTAATTTATTTGGATTCATCTTCAATCCTTCCGTAGAAATGATAAAACCCAAATATACTAATTTTATCCTCATGAAACTACATTTATTTAATTTTATCAATAGCTTCTCTTCTCTTAATCTCTAAAATACTTTCCTACTATGCTACTTGAATTTTCTTCTTTGGTCCTACTATAAATTAGAATATCATCTAAGTAAAAAATAACAAAATTACCTAGAAATTTTATCAACACCTCATTCATCAGTCTCATGAATGTTCTTGGTGCATTATTTAACGCAAAAGGCATGAATAACCACTCATATAAACCCTCATTTTTCTTGAATTCATTTTTCCATTCATTGCCCTCTTTGATCCTAATTTGATTATACTCAAGTGATCTTTAGGTCAATCTTTGTGAAGTAATTTACACCACTCAAACATTTCATAATATCATCCATCCTTGAAAATAGGAATTATTACTCAGTGATAGTGATATTGTCAATAACTCTTGAATTTTGGCACATCCTCCATTTCCATCCGTCTATGATGCTAAAACTACTAGTACTGCACATGGGCTTAAATTTCCTCTAATCAATCCTTTCCTTGGAAACTCTTGCACTTGTCTATTTAACTACAATTTTTTTGTTGGTGTCATCCTAGTTGTGTCACTTTATTTAGAAAATAGCTCCTGGTATTGGATAAAGCTGATGATTGATACTTTAGACTAGTGAAAATCCTTTTGGTAATTCTCTAACATAATATCTTAATACTCCATCAATAATTTAGTGACTTCCTTCTATTGTGGTTGTTCCTCATTTGTGATATTATTCTAAGTGTCACACCTTTTTGGAATCAAGGAAAAACAAATTTGTTGTCATGTCTCAAGGTATAAGGATATGTCTTTTTTCCATTTGAGGTCACAATGTAAACTTATTCTTTCTCGCATTATAAATCACCATTTTTTCATACTACCATGGTCTTCCCAACAACATATTACATTCATCCATCAACATAATATCATACAACATTTTATCATTGTATCATTCTACATAAAATTTTACCAAAAATCATTCACTTACCAATATCTTATGTTCAGCTTGAATCCATGAGATCCTATATGGGTTTGGATGTTTATCCTTTTAAAATTCATCTCATTCATCATTTCCTCATAAGCTAAATTGTCTGTACTACCACTATGAATGATAAATTTACAACACTTACCTCATGATTTGCATTTTGTTCTAAACAAACTATTCCTTTCTGTTGGTTCCTTGGGTGTTTTAATTTTTAACAAATATCTCCTCATTACCAATGATTCACCCTTCCCAATTTTCCTAATGAAAATGGTGATCCTATAGTTTTTTCCTGTATATATGTTTACCTTGCATTATTCTCTTCCCTTCTCTAATGTTCCCTTGGTAGCATTCAAACGTTTTATGTCCTTACCTCCACATTTGAAATAGGTTCCTTTAAATGGTCTCTTATAAAATCCCTTGTCACCCCTCTAATATCTCTCATTGCACTAGGTATTTTTTCTTCCTCTATTATTGTGGTAGAAACTCTTGTCATTCCTCCCTAACAATTTTTTTTCATTATTGTGATATGGAATTCCTTATTATGTCTCAGATGTGACCTTCCTTTATCGTTAGGTGATCTACCTCTTTGGAATCTCCCTCCTTTACCTTTTTGCTTTGATTCAAATTTTTTGTTTAGGTTTTGATCAAATTTTAGTGCAAATTAGTATGATTTTTCAATTATTGTCACCCTCACCGGGCTTAAAACTCTTCTTGGATGTTTGTTTGTAGTCCATTGGTGTACTAGATGTAACTTTATCATTTCTTGCTTTATTATATCTTGTTATGATGATCATCTTATAGAACTATTCAATGTACTCCTTCATCTTGAATTCTCCTTTTGTTTGAGGTTTTATAATATCTTTAGTAGTTCAAGCTCATAATCGGTAGGCATGAATTGATTCTTCAACTTTCTCACCATCCTATCCCACATTATGATCCTTTATTTTCCCCTCGTATTTAAATCTAACTAAAATTCTTTCCACCAAATAGAAACATGTCCAAGTTCAACTTGGATTTTGTAAACCTCATGTCATTTTTCAGATCTTCAATTTCTTCGTACCCAAAGTATTCTTCCATAGATAACTTATCTAATCAATCAATTCCTTAGGATTCAAATCACCCATATAGTTAGAGATCTCACTTCTAGGTATCTTACCTATCTTGGAAATAACTTTCAAAGTTTTGATCTAATATGATTCTTCCTCTTCTAGGGTTTCTTCATCGTAATCTACCATTTGAGTTCCAAATTCATCATCATCACTTTCATCTGGTCATGTTTAGGACTTAGACCTCTTTTTCTATCTTCTTCTATAACACACAATTAGATCTTCATTGTCCTCATAATTTCTATAATTTCTCCTATTCTTCCAACAATATTGGCAATACTAGGAATCCTTGGTGGAATATTTCTTTGGATCTAGTGTAACTAACTTAAGTTCTTGATTTGGCTACAAGGTTGCAACTTTCTCATAGTTGATGCTCTTTTGATAAGCACTTATAAGTTACCTCAAGTTGGCACTTTGTTGAAAAACACTTGTAAGGTATCTCAAGTCAGTGCTCTATTCACCCTTGGATTTGTCAGAATGCCATCCTAATGGATCAAAAACTTGCTTTGGTACCACTTCATGCAATCACATATGGAGAGTCCAAAGAAAGGATTGTTCGACTGTGCAACTTAGAGTTGACACAATATAATCAACATAGAATAAAAAGCTTCTCATTTATTCAATATTATAAAATGATTACAATTGGATTGAATTGGCTTTCACATGCATATTACAACTATAGATTGGCTCACAAACTACCACATGTTTATTACAAGATTAAATGCAAAGGTATATTACAACTACTGTCACAGATTGACTTGCTAATTCCTATCACTTTGAGAGTAATTCTCAATTATATCTTTGATCATGTCCTCCAAATGAATTCTAGAGGTGTATATAGAGATAATACTTTATTAATTATTTAGAACATAAAACTAAATAAAACTATTTTATTTTCCATTTCCACTTGCTGATTATTGAAAGTGAAACAAAATTCAAGTATTCTTTCCTGCCATTTTCTACAACTTATAATCCCTTAGTAATCATTTAGAACATAAAACAAAAGTGAATTATTCTTCCCTCCCATTTTCTACAACTTTCAGTAAGAATAATACTTTTAAACATAAAACAAAACTGAGTTCTTTCACCGGACCCCATCTTTCACAACTTTATTCTTCCGTTTTTGCTTGAAATACAATTTTCTTCGTAAAGTCATGAATCTCTTGGAAATTCATGAAATTAAGATTGAACAAAATTTAAAGTTGATGTGATTTAAACAAAAACACTTTTGATTTACAACTGCTATTCCCCTCAACTCATTTGATTCTGTCTTTGTATTTTTGCTGCTGTCCTGTGTTTTTTGACCGTATTTTCTGCACCCTGTTTTGTTTTGTGCAGCTGGTTGTTTGTCTTGATTGCAGCTTTATGCTGGTTGTTAAAAAAAAAAAGCCACTTTTGACTGGTGTAGAGTCTGTTATTCAAGTGGCCGGCAAAAACAGAAACACTTTTGACCGATGCGCATTTCGTAGAGGGACAACACAGAGCTCCGCATTATTGACTCCGCGTTATTGAAGAGGAAGATGATGCCATACTTTGATATTCATTACTAAACTAATTTAAATCTGATTTTATAATATGCGAGTCAAAATTTGATTTGGATGCCCCCTATGTCAAGAAAAATGATTATCAATTCCATATCTAATGTGTCTGCCATATGGTATTGGCTTCATCAGTTAGCAGTCAACACCATCACGAGGTTCCGTAGCCTAATATCACAAGATGTGGACTTAAAACACTTCGGCCAACTGTGATTTATTGGGACTTTGGGTTCCATAAATATATCTTTGCATGAAATGACGTAACATTGTAGACTTGAATGCATGAATGACATCACGTTAATACGGCACTTGGTGTAAGGAATAACTTTAAGGAAACTCAGACTTGGACAAGCTTAAAATAACTAGAAATTAAATATCTTGTTAAATTAGAAGACACAAATAGGATATTCTACGATTGAAAGGCTACTCTAAATGTAAAACTTTTGCTCAGTTATACTTTATTCACCAAGTGGGGATTGGGGATGTTGCGACATGAAGCTTTATTGTTAGTATAGCCTATATGAGGGACCAAATGAGATCGAATTAATAACTCCTCAAGTCTAGAGATAGACAAGTCCATATTATGGATGTGAATGAAAGTGGGACAAGTGAATAAACATATGGGAGCAAGTGAATAAACATATAGGATACATGGTGAAGAAAGATTTGCATGACTAAATCAAGGGGGTGGTTTGTGAGCAAATCTACAATTGGGAGGTGAGCTTTTCATTGGCTATTTTAAAGGTTGTTTCTTGTGTAGGTTTGATCGAATCATTGGAACGTACTTTTTCGTTAATCTATCAATCTCATTTTGTTATTTTGATGTGGAAGAAGAATAAACTTGTGTAATACCATTGTGAGGTTGTTTGTAAAAATGAGTCTTGCAAAGTTGTGAGAATACCCTTTAAGGAATTCTTGTGGAAATGTTGTTGTAAGTTTTGTAAATGTTATTCACATGTACATTATGCAAATAAAAAGTGTATTAAAGAAATATTAGAATGTTTTAATTTTATGCTTGCATACAAAATTGACATCTCATTTTATGTTTATTCATAGATTTAAGATAAAATTTCAATTATTCTAGTATTTTGATTTAAATGAGAAATAAAGTCCATAGAAAAGTGTTGGTATCCATGATTGAGTAAATGAAAGACTTATTGATATGTTCTAAATGAAATACATTGTTTTGTTGTCTTAGCTATTTTTGTTATTAATTCCCTTCCAAAAATTATATTGTGCAAATGAATCACCTATCTCTCCACTTTTTATTTTGTTTTCTTTAATAAAAATACATACCCAAATGTTGTTACTAAATATATATGATATTAGATGTAAAAATCCCCACTTGAACAGGAGTAAATTAATAGTTGTTCATATATATTAAAAATGTGTTCATACATACATACATATAGGCATACATACATACATACATACATACATACATACATAAATACATACATAAAGATTAGTTTTACCCACATACATTAAGCAATCAGTATAAGAGTTTAGACTTTTACACAAAGAGAAGTATACATATCCATACTAGAAATATTACAATTTGTAAATATAATTTGAAATATAAGTATCCATTACAATATTTCTAAAAGGGACGTTTTGTATTTACATATTGTAATATATATGAATAGTTTCATATATTATATCATTGTTCGTAGGTTGAGCTAGAGTTTGTGGCCCAATATTAGTTTTTTTTTTTTTAATTATAAAGGAGTGATTGGATAGGGTCAAACCCCTACTCTAGTGCCCCCATAAGAGAGTGGCTCCCATGGAGTTGTGGCCCCTATGGGTTGATACCCACTGTGGGGTTGCCACCTCATGGAAGATTTCCACCCTCATTAATGGGTCCATAAGCTCCATTAAAACTTGCAACTTTAAAATTAAACTAAACCATCAATGTGATTGCTCCTCTAATAGGCACCTATTGAAGACTCTAGACTTTACGCGAGTCATTAGAATTTATCATGGTTATTTTCTATATTTCATGGATAACTTGCACTCATACTCAAATACATTTAAAATAACTCTAAATAAAATTATATAGGGGAAGGGGCCCATTTACCTCCCACATTCCAATAACCATTCACTCCTTGCTCACCTTACCCCCCAAATAAATTTTGCATTTGAACCACTAATTTTTTTAAAAAAGTATAATAACATTTTACAAAATTACCAATACATGTTCACAAGTGAATGTGTAGTTGGCCAATTTATGTACTCAAGTACACATACAATTACATTTATAATATAAGACAAGTTGCTCCTAAATGCCCACTTTTATAATTTCTAATAATATTTTATGTTTACAAATACCCCCACTTGCAAAAGGTGTCAAACTCATTACATTTATATTCACACATACATATGCACAACTATTGGTGCTATATTTTCTATTATGAGAAGCTCCTATCAACTTTATGGGCTATCGAATACATAATCTCCCACACTTCCTCTCACATGTGTGTGTATTAACTCCATTCACTATAGGTACCTACACAAACAATAAATGGTGTAACGCTCCCCTAATAAACATCAAACCAAATATAATACATAATTTAGTCATTTCAACATAAAAACTCAAACATAAATGGCAACTACAAATTCAAATGGTTGAATCACCCCCAAACAAATTCAAATTTGAAACACAACAACCAAAATTAATGCATTCAATTATTGGATTTGAATTATTTTATAAGAGGGAAAGTAGCCTATGTCAATCTCACATATTCTCATATGCTAATATCATCTACATACTACAAAGCATTGACAAGCATCCTCTGCACATTCCTCAAATATCCACATATCTTTAGGTTGGTACACTCGTTGAAAGTTCTATTCATGAAGTGTGTGTTTAAAAGTTATATTCATAAAGTGTCTATTTAAATATTATAAATAAATGAGGGTATGTTTTTCTCATGGGCTAATCCTTACAAAAACTCCTTTACAAATTCAGGAAATTGTTTCTTTATTTATTCTTTTCAGTTAATTCGTAGAAGCCTCCTTTATATTCATGAAACTATGTATATATTTCTAACGTTTGGCTAACAATTGAAGTTCTTCATGATACTTAATTAGGTTTGGAACCACCTGTTCATGTTGGTCAATCAACTGGCATGCACTTGGGGTCTCCAAATCTATCCACAACTCATTGGTATATCTTTGACATGTAAAGTGCAATATCAAATATCGAAGATAACCATATGTCCATCAGGGTACATCAATCAAGTGGAGAATCCTACCTAGTAGTTTGAGGGCATGGGTGAATAAAGTTACTAACACCAAAAGGAAGGGTCCATGAACCATCCTATCTAAAAAGAAGAAGTTGAAGTTGTCCAATGATGCAAGGACACGGTTGATATTGGCCATGGCCTTCAAGCTTCTCAACTAAAAGTAACTATGACTCAAATGATTGAATCAAGCCCTAACTCATTCGCAAATGGGATGCTAGGGAGGTCATGGTGGGTTGGTTTTTGACAAAGGCATCTTGATTTGACAATTATAATTGTAGAAGGGGTGGAGACAAATAGAGAAATTATGCTACGACCCTCCATTGTCTCATCCTTTTATGATAACTTGGAGAAGTTGTACAATGAGCACCACTACTGGTCAAGAAGAATATAGAACTGCGATGAAATAGGTGTATAGGGTGGTAAAAATTGTGGCATGTGAGTAATTTCAAGGATGGGGTCAAGATGTGTACCACACTTAATCTCCAAAAGGAGAGAGTGGATCACATGTTTAGCTTGTGTTACTGTAGTGAGAAGTAGTATACATGGTTTCTAATTATTTAAATTAAAAAGATATATGAAAAAATACATTGCTAATTGTGAATCAAGGGCATGCATAGTAGCCAAAGAGTATGCATGGATGACTAAAGAATTATTTGTTAATTGGATTTACCACTTTGTTGCATCAATCCCTAGTATATTTTCACCCACAGATAGAGCTATTCTTGTCTTCAATGGTCATGGAAGGGACATGGCCTTCAAGATAATAGAAGAAGCAATGCATAGAGGCATAGACTTACTCACACTCCTTGCACATACCAGCCACAAGTTGCAACCCCTAGATGTTAGTTTTCTTAAAATTTACTTTAAACAACAAAGGACAATATGGATGTCTAACCACCCCCAAATTGAAATTGGAAGGGAAGAGTTGGCAACTCTTGCTAGTGAGACATTCACACAGGCATTGAGTCAATTCAATATTATAAGTGGCTTTTGAAGAATAGGAATTTGGCCATTGAATCAGAGTGCACTTGACAAGGGTATGAGGCCAAGTGAGGTTGTCATAGTTGAAGAAAAAAAAAACACTATCAGAGCAAAAAGTGATGTCATGGCAATTGAGGATGATGCACATAGTTTATTGTAGTAGAAACTTTCTTAAGGCTAGTTGATTTTAACGAGGATCAAATTGATGAGTTTGTGCAAACATTCAATGCAAAAAAATTTCCCACTACAACAAACAACTTAGAAGGATAATGCACAAAAAATCATGATGTTGAATTGCAAGACATTGAAATCCATGTTGTTCAAATAGCCTGTAATGAGGCTGTAGACAATGGAGATGATCTACTTTTTCCCTCACATACAATCCAACCAGAGTGGTTGAAAGATGCAAATTTAAAAATTGAGGTGCACTTGAATTTTAGTCAAGCGGATGAAAATTTGTCCATGCCATGACCACCACAGAATGATCCAGCACAAGTCATCCACTACTTCACAAATGCATAAAATTGGGATGCAGAAAATGGACTAGAATGCGAAGATGAAAATGGTACAAGTGACCAAGATACTGACTTTATGTCATGCACACAAGTTGTTGACCAACAAACACAAAGCACAATCACTAAATTTCTCCAACTTCCAATGCAAAGGGTGAAAAAATCATCAAAGAGAGTCAAACTTGGGTGTTCCGTCTAAGTAGGCAATCACATATTTTAACATCAGATGCCTACATTGATTTGTTGAATGAACAAGAGACACAGAAAAAAAAGAAGCGAATAATTACAAAAAAGGAAAAGGGAGCATATGAGAGAGAGGAAGGTGAAATGAGAACCAAACTAGGCAGAGAAGGAATCATTAATATTGCAAAGAAAAGCAATAAAATAACAAATGATAGATAATTGTAGGCTCTGATGAGAGAGGGAGATTAAAAAAGAGCAGGCAAAGGTTGCTTGACAATTAAATGCTACTCAAAAGTAGGTGGATATATCAGAAAAAAATAGACGTAAGAGTAATACAATGTCTCCTCTTCCACCACAACATCCCATTTTAATGGATATGTTCAACATTTTGTCTCTAGCTCTTGCAGCTCTTAGCAACCTACAACTCGTGTTTGCCCATGGTTTCTCAAAAAGGTTGTAGTAGAATTCAAAGAAGAATTAGGTGTTGCTTTCCTATATAGAAAGTATCCTACAAAATATTTCACAAACACTAACATCACCTCCAATTAGAAATGATTCAGTTGATACCAAACATGAAGGACCAACTCATTTTCTTGGGTTTATGGATAACTGATTAAGATGGTTCACAATATGTATATTTTGTTGAATGTAGGATTGTTGAGGTTGTCTATTCAGTAGAATATAATATTTTATTGTGCCCTATTTTTTTATACAATTTTTTTTTGAAGTGTGTTTCATTGATTATACATCATTATATTTGCCAAAGTTCAATATATATTTTTAGTTTCTTTCAATCATGTCAATTCTGTATGATTTTTTTTATAATTTTTTTGCATGCAACCATCGTGGTGAAGAGGTAATACATGGAATACTTTGTGGTTTACATCTATACATTTATAAAATACATATGCAATCATATATCCACATACACACACATATACCTACATATACAACCATATATCCACATATGTGTGTGTGTGTGTGTGTGTGTGTACATATGTTTCTATATATGTAGTGTAGAAAATTATACTCCTTTCTAAGTGATAGTACAATTTCACACTTAATTTGGACCTATTTTAGTGACCTTAACTTTATGCATTTTACCCTTCATAAATAGGCCCTTAAAACCCTTTATTATGCATCCTAGGGCCTATTTTAAATATTTTCCAACATTACAAAAGGCATTGAATAAATACATTTATTTAATTTATTACCCCAAAATTCATAAATCCTAGCAATTTAGGTTAGGACTCATTCACCGTTGAGTGAATGGTTCCCCTTTAAGATCACAAATTCAAATTTTAAACATGTTTTCTAAAGTATTTTAAAGTCCTAAGTTCAATTTTTTAATGTCATCTTTCAAGATTTAATAATCCAAAAATTAGAAAGGAAGCCTATAAATCCTAGTCTTTTCACCATTTTACACTAGGTTGAAAAAGAGACTGAGAAGATATTCAAAAGATTTGCATTAAAGGTCAAGGAAAGCATTCAAGCAAGAAAAGTTGAAGTCTTTGAGTAGAATTTTCAATTGCTTTTATAGGTCTTCAAGCTCTTTTTGTGAAGATTTATCAATCATTGTTCATGATAGAAGATTGATGCCTATAGGGGATCATGATGGATTCTACATTTTGGAACATGCAACTAGCCATCTCCCTTAATCTAATGAATTGTTTCCTAGTGATCCCATCTTCTATCTTCATTCTACTAGCCACCTAAAGCAAGGTATAATCATATTTGTGATCTATTAGGGGATTTTACTTCTCCCTAACTAGGTCTTGTGTTCATCATTCAAGTTCATTTACGAATCTTATTCTAACACATTTGAATAAGGTTTCTTTGCATGTTAGCTCTTAACAATATTATACAAACTTAATATTAGGGCTCACACACACTTTCAAGTTTTAGATCTATATTTTTCATCAATGTTTAATTACCAAACTTGAGGTTTGACCAAGGCAAACCCCCATACAAATAAAGCAAATTTTTTTTTTTGTAGGTACAGATCTGAAAGTGAAGATTGAAAGCTACAAGAAGGAAGATCACATCAGAGGCTACATAACAAAATTTTGAATTTTTAGAAATGCCTAGCAAGACCCATTCGCCCTAGGGTGAATGAGTCTCAAAACGATGTTGTTGGAGCACAACAATCTATAGAGGTGGGGTGAATAAATAGATCTAAAAACTTAGCTCTCAAAACATTTGTGTAGATTAATTCTTTAAACCCTTTATCCAAATTTACTAAACATACAGAGAGATAAACATGCATACACACAAGACATCACATAACACCAAATATACATGGAAAACCCAAGATGGGAAAATCCACTGTGACAAAAGTTGCTTGAGTCTACTACTCAAATCCAATGTAACAAACCAATCCTCTGTTACAATGTTTAAGGGAATAAACCCTAAGGAGACACCAATCCCCTTGTTTTAGGAGCACCAAATCCAAGGAAGCACCAACTCCCTACATTGAGTACCAAATCAGTTATCTGATGGCACCAACCAATCATAAATACAATGAAAAATACAAATTGTTGACAGTTCAATATTGCAACTGCACAATACTTTGTTGCACACTCTACAAATTACTTTCAGCTGTTGATGTTGCAATATCAACAACACACCCCCTCTACTCTACACTCTCTTTCTCCTCTACACTTAGAAAATTCGTTGTTGTATCTTCTAAATATCAACCTAGATCTGGATCTCTAATTTTTGTTTGGATTCTACTCATTCAGAATGTGCACACTCTTTATTTTTCACTATCCTCTCTCTTCCTCTCTATCTCAGTTGTATACTCAGCAAGACATTACCCTATTCTACACTTTTTCCACAACAGGCTATTATTTTTTTTCTCTCTCTTTTCTTGCAAACTCAACACAACACACTTGTGGAAACTACATGCTACCAAATTTTTGATTGCCTTCTACTTTTTCTTTACTCCACCAACTTGCAATCTCATTACCTCGATATGTGCACGACCATCCAGATTATCTAGAACTTATAGTTAGGGTTTCCCTTGTTCACAAGCTTCTCCAACAAGTTGTTTGTTTGTCTCAGTCCTTGCACCATCAAGTGAATCTCAAATCCATACAACCCATGTCCAAATTCATCAAACATTCCATCTTTTCCAAACTGGAAACTAGGGTTTTTATGTCATTTTATCATTTTTCTATGCAATAAGTTCATTTTGAATATCTGTGATTTTCTTTGCCTTAGTACCACCATTTTAACCAATAAGAAATGAAATATTTTTTAAATGGTTACTTGGTAATTTGTGCAAAAATCTCCTTTCATTTCACAATTGAATCAATCAGATTCACAATCATGTTCATAGACATAAGAAATCACACCATTCACCTATATATTCACACACCATGAAATTGTGCCCTTGACTTTTGTATTTGCACTTTCAAACCATTGCTTTATCATTTTAAAACTTACATTGTTTGATTAAGGTTTTCTTTTAATCTCCACCATAGGATTGAGGGTTTAAAACACATTTTAAAACATTTTATAGTCGTTGACCAAAGAATCATGCTTAATTGCTTTTTAATTCTCTAAAAATTCATTGACCAAAAATCATTTGTCGATTTACAATGGAGATGTAAAATTAACAAATAAACATGTACCACATGTCATCTTCTTATTCTTCCTCTTATGCCTCACCATAATTCTTCAACTTGTTCATCCAAGCCACGTGTTGAAATCTCGCAAGCCTACATGATCAAATAGAATCAATTCCTTCATTCAGCAGCATGGTAGGAAACTTCCATCTTTCCTTGCATATTTCAAGGATTGAGGATCTCTTGTCCTTCATACCATGTAGAGCTTTAGTGAAAAAATTGACTAACACACCTTCAAACTATGAACTTTACAATAAACTTATGTGCTAACATCACGATGTCTGAAATCAACATTCATAGCCTTTTTTTTCCTTTTTGGAGGTCAAAGGTATCTCATTCTCTTTCCTTATCTTTGAAGTGCATTTTAGTATTTGAAAAGTAATTTCGAACACTTAAGTAACACCTTCTAGAAATATTCCTTCCTAGGACCGAAGTAAACTTATCATGTGTAAATACGTCCCCCAGTAATGAATTAACTAGGTATAAGACTTTATTTACACTAATACCTCCCATTAAGTTTTACTTAGAGAGTGGAAGATTATTATGCAAATGACACAAGGATGGTTCTCGACTACTAGGCCATATTAGGAACCCACGTACAATGCAATGCAATCTCTCACAAATAGAGAAAAGGAGAAAACATAGTGGGACAAAGCTCCTCCCCAAAAGAGATAAAATATAAAATAGAATTGCCCTCAATGAAGAATGAGAAGGCCAAAACCCCATGTGAGGAAAAAGACCTCCCCATAAGAAAGAAGAAGAAGAGAGACAAGGCATTCCCCCCTCAATGTTGAGTCTTCTGCAATGATGGTAGAAGCTCGACATTGAATGTTGAAGATGATCTAATCTTGTTGAACAACGTTCCTCCCCTTAGGAGGAAACAAAACCATGGATGTATGCAGGATGTCAAGAAGATGGATGGTGTATGATGATGTCTTTGAAGCATGCTCAAGCGTCTCCATGTTGATGTTGAAAGCCGACACACTCCAAATAGGAATTCTAGGCTACACTCCTAAAGAGGACAATCTAGAATCTAATAGAGATGAATGTAGAACATGATCTAAAGATAGTGATATCCCCTCTGAAGAAAAAGAAGCCTCATCCAAATGTTGTCCAAAATTATCCACACTCATGCCCAACTACAAAGAATGATCATGTAGCGAATGAACAAGAGGGTCAAGGTGTTCCATCACAACAATTGAAGAAGAAGAATCTTCATCAAAGAGAAGATGAATGCTATCAATGATGTCCCCCAAACCTGCAATATGAGACTCCACAAACAAGTTTGAAATACTTGTCAAGAAGTCATCCAAAGTAGCCATATCTAGAAGACAACCAGGATCCTGCTGCATTGAATCACAAGGAACCAAAATGATGGAATCACAAGCATCATCAACTACAACAGTAGATGGAGGAGATGAAATGTATGACTCAAGAACTAGATTTGATGTGAGAACTCCCAAGTTTAAGTAGCCAAATGTCTCCTTTGAATCATGGTTCATATGGTCAACAACTAAATGAATAATGCCACCATCAAAAGCAAAATTTGCAAAGGTATACAACCGAGATGAATGATCAACCACCCCAGTAGCAATGATCTCTTTAGTATCCAAGTCTCAAATGATGACTAAATCAAGTGTGAACTCCACAGTCCTCCCATCTCCAACATGTGTAATCTGATATATGGAAAGAAGATTGTTCATCAAATTGGGAACACACAAAACATCCTAAAAAGTGTTGTCCCCAAAACTAATATATCCCTTCCCAATTATACTCATGTATGTATTATTTCCCATCAAGATAGGAAACATAGTACAAGGCCAAAAAGAAGAGAATATAGACTGCAAAGATGCCATATGATGAGATGCTTGAACTTTGTTCCTTTTAGACTATTTTGAAGTAGAAGGAGAAGAAGATTTAGACATTCTAGAAGAAAAATCAGTGTGATTCTTTTTCAGAATATTTTTCAACTCATCAATATCCTTCTTATAACAATAGTGTTCTTCATGTCCATTCTTCTTGCAATATGCATAAAAAGGCCTCTCCTTCTTAGATGTTTCTCCTTTCGAGGTTGTGGATTCTAATTCTTTATGTGGCTTGTTATTTTTCTTCTTTTTCTCTTATCAAGATTCCCTGATTCTTTTTGTCCCTTAGACTCACTTGCCAACAATGCTTGTGACTTGGAAGACTTTATTAGACCCATTTTCATTAACTTAGCTTCCTCTTGGATTAGGAGATTGTGATAAAAGAGGGATTTTCTATACTCAGGTCTCTCCTTTCTTGAGAGATCACTAGGGAACGAATTTCCCTTATACACCTTAGGATAGTGAAATGATAAAGAACCAAAACACTAATATGTTTCAAAGGAAATAGTCAGAGATCCTGAGAGAGCTAGATTAGAAGTTTCCTATCCCAGAAGAGAGAGTTCTCGGCCAAAAGATGTCAGCACTGATCTAGGATGCCAACGCGGCGTGCTATCGTCTAGAAGTCATGTTGGCGTCCCAAGTAATAAAGAACTCAAGAACTCAACGGATAGAAAGCAATCAAACTCAGGAGTGATATGAACGGAACTATTAACTAACTAGAAGATCAAGTATTGAAGGAAATACACTGATGCTTGGAGAAAGCTTACTCTTTCCATGAATGCTCAAGCATTCACTCCAAGTTCCTTTTCGTAACCTGCACACAAGAGATCAAGGAGAAAGTTTTTGGGTGGTTGTATAAGGGCTTGCCTCAATCAGACACTGTTTTGGTGTTCCCACCTCCACAGACAACCAAGTTGAAAAGGAAGGCAAACCATGTGGTGAAAGAAATACCCACTTGAGGAGTAGAACCTACACCATGATAAGTGTGTGGTTAAAGAAATATCCACTCAGAGTAGAACCCACACCACTAAAGAGTAGGAAAATGCTTGTAAAAGAAAAGTGAGAAAGGGAGAGAGAGCATTAGCCACAGTTTAAGGCCCTCTCCAAAGCATGCAGATGCACTGCTGAGTGCTTGCTTGAGAGTTGTTGCTGCTAGGAGGACCTTAGTTAGGCATGGCTTCGCCTATGAGAGCACTGCTATAAAAGAAGAATGAATCTCAAAGTGGTGGCTAAAGCAAAAATGAGAGCTAAAGTGATTTCTGCTAGTCTTCCAATCTTCCAACTTGCAAATGAGAGGCAAAAATAAATTCTTATGCTTGCAAAGGTGGCAAAGAACCGTTACTTTCAGAATGTAACCACCAAGACCCGTGTCACAGGGGTTAACTTTCTAGACTCCATGTTTCAAGCTTAAGAAATGGTTGGGACAATAGCATGCCATGCAAGCATATGCTCTTTGTGTGTTCATCCAAAGCCTATATTCTCAGGGAACGCATCGCCAAGATTTTGTTGCTCAGCCACTTGTCCTCCTCAAGTCAAAATCACAAAATTCTAACTCAAAGGGCTTTGTCATTAATGTTTTGGAGTGTCATAAATGCTAGGCAAGAATGTGGAAATATGGAATTTCCCCTAGGTGCAATTCTGTGATATTACATTTTCCCCCCACTTTAGTGGACTCAATTTTGAAAAAGAAAAATCAACCTCACTAAAGTAGAAAAGAAAAATTTCACCCAAAATTTCAAATTTTACGGATTTGCATGCCAACAATGAGAGACCATAGCAGCTACCACAGTCAAGCTAACTAGGACTGAAGATTCCCCCAGCATCCAAGCTTGAAAAATAGCATCTAAATAGTCATGAATTTGTTGAATGTTCCATCCTACAAAACTCAAATTTGAGGTTAGTTTCAAAAAATCAAAAGAAAGCTACCACGAAGAGAGGAATGATCAAGAAAAAGTTGTCGATTTGGAAGAAAAATATGATCAAGAGATGACTTTATGCCCCCTCCCAGGTTTTCCCCCAATTTAGTGGGGAAAATTCAGGAGAAACCAGGGAGCCACAAAGCCTAAGGAAAATGGGCCCTAGGGAGCCTATATATACCTAGGTGGGCCCCTAGAAGGGTCCTTGTCACTATTCACCATGAGAAAATTTTTGACTTTTGTGAGAGAAAAGTCAGCAAAATTCCTAACAAGAGAGTTTGAGGAGCCGAGGTTGGAGTAGCTACGTCGAGACATCGCTGAGGGTCATGACGTGGACCAGGTAAGTCGCAAACTCTCATTTTTAGTGATTTTTTATGCATTTTTTTAGATTTTTTTCATTGGCAAGGTGTGCAGGCATCTTTTTTGTGCGCCCATGTCTTGAAACCATGCTATCATATGAGAGTAGTGCATATGTCTCTTTTTCACATTATTGTCTTACAGATGCGTTAGCATCTCTGAAGCAACCATGGAAATCTAGAGACACATGTGAGGTGCGCAGACATTTGCACCTGCGCACAAGTCTCAACTATTTGTTTTCATTTTTTATGTAAACTATCAATGTTCTGATTCAAGTTTTTCTTGCTTTTTGGCAAGAGTACCTAGAGATTCAGGAGCATCCTAGAGGGTGAGCATTCTAGTTGGTCTGCAGGCAGAGAGATCACTTATCTACATATGAGGTCACACTTCTAGAACGCATCGATCTCTAGCATATTTTCATTATGCCAGAGATGAGATATCATGAGCAGATGCTTACAACCCTTATGGAGCAGTGGATGCCACTACCTCATCTTTCCAGCTACTAGTTGGGGAGATGACCATCACTCTCAAGGATGTCTATTGAATCCTCGTACTACCCATCCATAGATGGTGGGTGGCCTTAGATGACACATGATTGATGTGAGAGAAAGTGGAGGTCATTTGCTACTACACGGGGAGGACAGATGGTGGCGATGGAATGAGCCATATCTACATGCACTGGTATGACTAGGTGAGGACCACAATGCCACTGATCTATCCAGTTATGGTCATGACCGTTGCATTTTGGATCACGATTAATGGGTGAGTCTCACACCTACATGGGGGCCTCATGCACACTATTAGGTAGATGGTAGAGCATAGGACTATCTTTTCCTAGGGGTGCAACATGCTGGCACACCTCTACCAGGAGTTGGGCCGATACATACACTATGAGTATCATAGCTTGACAACATGCACACTTTTGCAGGTGTGGGCCTTCGCCCACATCATGTGCACTTAGTCGGTCAACTTTCCATAGGTACAACCATATCGGATCCCCATGGCCCACCGGTATGATATGACAGGCTAGTGGAGGTTTGGAGATCTACAATTTTGGTGGCTACAATTTGATACCCTCATAGCAGATAGGATCTGATGGAGGCCTTATCAATTTTTTAGGTGGGTGGATGATGGAAGGTATTTGAGGAACCTATAGAGAGATCATTTTTTGATAGGGTGTAGGGATTATATTATTGTACCCTACTACTAGATTTAGGTCATGTGACAGCATGGCCGACTATAGACCATACCATTGGATGTGCCCACGTACACTAGGGTCCATAGGAGTGCGGCGAACGTCGGGGACTGCCCTCTCTCGAGTATTACAAATATAGTCCCATCTAATGATGATGAGCTTGATCATGATATTTCACCCTTAGCGGTGACAGATAATGTAGGTGTAGCTACAAATTTCATGTGGTGGTGGGAGAGGCATTGACTAGCTCTTGTGTTCGGCGAGGGTGCTCCAAGAGGGGACCTTAGTCCACAGGGGGACTTACTAGCCCCACCACCACAAGATAGGAGGATATGTTGGCAACATGCTAGGGAGGAGGAGGACGAGGAGCCCCAGGAGGAGGAGGTTCTACCAATGAGGCCGAGGTGACAAAGGATATTAGAACCCCCATCGATGACCCCTGTCTCTTCAGCACCACCATCTTCTACTATGGCTGCATTACTCATGGCACCAGGAGCAACCACCGAGGTCGACAGTGCAAGTCTGAGCATCGAGCCTCACCCTGACCCAACATGGCAACCAAGGGATCTAGGTATACATGGCTTGTTGTTCTATGTTTGATGATATATGTATCTTATATATATGCCATGTGATACTGATATCTTTTCCTTTTCTATGGTTGTAGATGACACACAGGGATAGATTGGGCTCATAGCTCAGTGCATATCAGAGGTGGTCCCTGTGGTACAAATTTAGGGATCAGTCCTCAAGGCATATCGATTGGTGTCTGCAGGGCATCATGCCCCCAGCTTTGAGCTGGTTGCATGCCTATGGATTGCATATGAGGAGCGGGGTGTAGAGATCATCCAACTGATAGTAGAGCTAATGAGTGGACAAGGACAGTGTGACCAATTACTGGGGGAACTATAGACAACACTCTCTGAGCAAGACACAACAATGAGGAGGGCTGATGCCACTGAGCAAGCACATGATGTCCTTTAGAGTCGTCTTGATGACCTCGGTGGGAAATTGTCAACTATGAGTCTGATAGAGGTTTAGTGACTGTAAGACTAGCTATGACAAGTGGAGCTAACAATATCTTCCTTGCAGGGGGAGATCAAAGGGATGTGGGCAGCCTTGTTCATATCACACTCTCATCGTTCATACTCGATGACTACCATCTAGCCCCTCCCATAGCTTCCAAAGCATCCACCAAAGCCAGAGGGATTCAAGAGCCACGTACCTCAGTGATTGAGGATCATCATCATTTTTGGTAGTGAGATACATACATGTTCATACATACTTGTAGATCCTTCTATATAGACATATATTTAGTAGCCACTCATTTTTTTTAGTAGTGGCCCAATACATGTACATGAAATTGGATACATACATTGCATACATATATACATATATGGATACATCAATTTTGGTTTCATGGCATTGTTTATCTGGATGTGTATGTTTTTTATTTCTCATATGTTCATGCTATGGATGTTATATTCTCATGTGGATGTATGCTTATATTAGATGCTAACATGATTTAATTAAACACACATGGTTGTATGTTAATTAAATACAATGATGATCTAATGGACACGTACACACATGCACATGGTCACCCATAACACAAAATTATCATAATGTGTTAATGAACAATGTCAACATATGCAATACTAGTACTCTTTTTGTAGAGAGAGAGCACCACATAGGTGAAACATGGGAAATTACATGTACTAACAATGAAGATGCATAGCATTAACAGGATCCTTCAAAGGGGTTCCATCTATAGATGATAATCCATAGGTGCCTGAGCCATATACATAAATCACAATGTAAGGGCCTAACTAGTTAGGGCTGAATTTTCTTATCTGGTCGAGAGGTGCATTTACATTTCTCTGATTTTCACAAAGAACCAAATCTCCTATTTTAAAGGTTCTAGGGAGTACACTTTGATTGTATTTTCTAGACAACCATGGGTGATAAGCTTTAAGATGTTTGAGGGCTCGTAAACAACGCTTATTGAGCATCTCTAGTTGATGTAGATGGTTGACTTGATAGGTCTCATTATCAATTAGCCCTTTTAGGGAAACTCGCAGAGACAAAATTTTTAATTCTAAGGGAATGATAGCTTTGACACCATACATGAGCTTATAGGGCATTGTGCCTATAGCTGTGCAGACACTCATGTGGTAGGCCCATAAAGCATACATCAGTTGAATGTGCTAGTCTTTATCATGTTTATTAACTATTTTTCGAAGAATAAGTTCAAAAATTTTATTCGATGCTTCTCCTTGACCGTTAGATTGAGGATAGTAGGGTGTGGAGAACTTGTGTTGGATGTAAAATTTCTTGAGGAATTGCTTCACTTCCTTGTTTTTAAATGGTGTACCATTGTCAGAAACAAGTGTAATGGGCAATCCAAATTGAGAGATGGTGTTGTTCATAAGGAAGCTACAAATATCTTTAGCATTCATGGATCGGAGTGCGAAAGCCTTGACCCACTTTGTGAAGTAATTTGTAGCAGTAATGATGAAGGCATGTCCTTTGGAAGAGGGAGGTGATATCTTTCCAATAATATCCAACCCCCATCTAGTGAACGACCAAGGGGAAGTTGTAGCTCTTGGGCGAGTGCATGAATGAGTCTGTTGTGTTGCTAGTATTGAGGGAACTTCTTGAGAAAGTCAAGGGAATCTTGTTCCATTGTTTACCAATAGTATCCCATGTGTATCAATCTTTGTGTTAGGGATTTACCACCAAAATGTCCACCCCTAGAGCCTGTGTGAGCTTCCTTAAGGGCAAAGGGTATTTCTGCTTTGGTAAGACAACTAAGGAGCAAGCCATTATAGGCCTTCTTATAAAGGATTTCTAATAGGATGACATAGCGAACCAAAAGCTTCCCGCCCGAATGCGGTCATTCTTTGTCACATCGTAAGGGAAGTTCCTAGTTTTTAAATAGTTATAGATATTAGAAAACCATTCCATAGAGTCTACATGGGAACACATGGGGAATTCAACCTCAGGTTCTTCTGGAACCGTAGGGGTTTACAAGACCTGGACTACAAAGTGGTATTCTTTCATATCTTCTTCAGAAGGTACCAAGGAAGCAACACTTGTCATGACGTCAACATGTCTATTTTCTCTCCTAGGGACATTATCTATTGTGAAAGAATAAATTTTTTTGAGAAAAGAAAAGGAAAGGTCTTGGTACTGGGACAACTTACTTTGCTTGGCCTAATAGGTTCCCATTATTTGATTCACTATAAGTTCAGAGTCACCTAGGATACGAAGGTGTCTAATTCTTATTGTTATCACAGCACATAAGCCAGCTATAAGGGCTTCATATTTGGCAATGTTATTGGTACAAGGAAAGTCTAATCGAAAGGACAAGGGAACTAATTTGCCTTTGGGGGATATTAGGACCACTCCCACTCTGAAACCAATTTGACACCTCAACCCATTGAAATACATTTTCCATTCGAGATCATGGTTGATTGTAAAAAAAAATCATAAAGAAATAAATCTAAGCCAAGAATGGAGCGAGATGGGGGAGCGTATGCCAACTGATTCGTAACCACTTGACCCTTTATCAATTTTTGAGTAACAAATTTTATGTCGAACTCAGAAAGCAACATAACCCATTTTGCTAACCTTCCCACCAGATTGGTGCTAGAAAAAAGATGCCTTAAAAGATTCATTTTTAGTATGACATGTGTTTCAACATGGAGGAGGTAATGCCTCAGCCTCTATATAGCGAAGACAAGAGAAAGGAACTCTCTTTCAATGGAGGAATAATGGGTTTTGTAATCAACCAGGATGCGGCTAATGTAGTAGACTGCTCTTTCCTTTTCAGAGTCATCATATTGAGCTAAAAGAGTTGCTAAGGCATATGGCGACATAGCTAGGTAGAGCAGAAAGGGTCTATCTTGCATAGTCAACATCATTACCGGAGGGTTGGCTAAGTAGGCTTTGATTGACTTAAAGGCCTTTTGACATCCCTCATCCCATATGAAGTGAAAATCCTTTTTAAAAAATAGGTGAAAGGAAGGATACGATGAATCTATGAATTGCTTGATCTTTCCCTGTAAACTATGCAAGTTGGTAATATTCCTTAGTGGAGGCATGTTAACGATAGCATCAACCTTTTTAGTGTCAACCTCGATCCCATGATGAGAGACTATGAATCCCAGAAGCTTTTCGGCATCAACAACAAAGACACACTTAAGGGGATTTAATCTCATTTTGTAGAGTCAAAGTCTTTCGAAAATAAGGTGAAGGTTCTTAGGATGATCTTGGTCAGTTATGGATTTGGCCAATATGTTGTTAATGTAATCCTCTAGAATCTTGTGAATGAAGTCATGAAATATCATGGTCATTTCCCGTTGGTAAGTAGCCCTTGCATTCTTTAATCCAAAGGGCATGACCACATAACAAAAAGTTCCCCATGGGGTAATAAAGGTTGTCTTGTACTAATTGTCTTGGTTAATACAGATCTGATTATAACTCGAGAAGCCATCCATAAAAGAAAGCAATGTGTGGCCTGCAGTCGAGTCAACAATCATATCTATATTAGGTAACAAAAAATCATCCTTAAGAGAAGCCTTATTAAGGTCTTAGAAATTGATGCATATGTGAATGTGACTGTCAGATTTACTAATGGAGACTATGTTTGAAATCCAAGGGGAATAATTGATGGGACAGATAAAGCCTGCTTTTAATAGCTTCTTTATTTGAGTCTTAACCATTAATGCCACTCTAGGATTGATTTTTTGAATTTTTTGCTTAACCAGATTGGCATTGGGACATAAGATGATTTTATGAACCACTATAGATTCATTAATACCAGGAATATCCTCACATGTCCAAGCGAATATGTCAGGATGCAAACACAAAATATTAGAGTGTTCATTTGCTTCTTCCAAAGAAAGACACTTTCCAATTTTGATCACCTTTTCAGGGGATATGGGATCCATAGAGACCTCGACAATATCCCCTTTTAGAAGGGAACTTCGTTCTTCATGCTCAAGTGTTGCAACATCATCATTGGTATTAGATAGAGGGTCCTTCTCATCAACATTTAGGATAGATTCTCCGAAATACGCTTGGCTGTGCAAGCAATACATGAAACATTTTTTGTGGTGATAAGGGGCTAACAAGGAGTATGTGCCTAGAAATTCCTCTAGCCCTTCATCTGAAGAGAAGATATCTAGAGGAATATTCTTTGCTTGCTCCTTTTCCTCTATTAACTTAGCATGGACGAGGTTCAATGGCTCGACCAAAATCATATTAACACTCCACCAAGGCTTTAGTTTAGATTTTTCAACATCCTCATGGTTTAAGATTGATGGGGACTTGAATTCCCTGCTTGATATGTCTGAGGCCCTTCTTCCCATAGCCATATCAAGAAGTGAGCTTATATCTGAATCCATAGCAAGTTTGTAAAATCTCAGGGGGCAGCAGATCCACATAGAGTGCTTCATTCAACCAACGAATGTCAAATGTCTCTATAGGGGTACTTCTACCTCCTTTGTTGGATTCAAAAATTTTAATTTCTTTTGCAAGAGGCGGATCATTCTCATCAGTGCAGGAAGGAGTGATTCCCTAAACAGGATCGCCCTCCTTCTCCTTCATGAGATTATTATCCACCATTGTACGAGGGGCACATGGAAGGTCCATGCAAGAGGCATCTACCTTGTACTCTGCAATAAAGAATTCAAAAAAGTTCAAGGAACCCCAATCATCACTATAACAATGCAATTTTATGGGGTTAGCTGATTAGAGCATTTAAACATAAAATCCAACATTAACTATGAAGCACAAAGGAAGATAATTAA
>VDFB02066801.1:0-10996 GCA_007258455.2 Sequoia sempervirens | reverse complement strand
GGCACAGTATGCCCACCAATGTGAAAGGATTGTAGAAGCTTGCGATGGATTGCCGCTGGCTCTCGAAGTAGTTGGAGATCTCTTGCACGACAAAACGAATAATCTTGGATGTTGGAATGAAGCCTTGAGAACACCGCAGAGCATCTGTCATCAACAAATTTACAGAGAGCTCAGGCCTTCTTACGACAAACTAACCGTTCAAGAGAGAAAAATCTTCTTGCATATTGCTTGTTCCTACATAGGAAAAGAGACGGAGCATGGTATCCGGCACTGGAAAAAGTTGAACTGGGATCCGCACACAGCTATCAAAAATCTTGAGCTCAAATCGCTCATAAGCATAAATGATGATGATAAATTCATGATGCACAGCCTTCTCAAAGATATGGGAGAATCAATTAGCCAGGAAGAGGAGACCAGACATTGCTGTTTCCAAATACGTGCTTACATCTTTAATTTCCAAATTGTCACTTCCAACTCTAATTTCCACATCAAATATCCTCCATGTAAGAGATCAGAGAAAAAACGTTGTAGGACTCAAAGCGAAAACAGGCAGAGTTTCTCTCCAGGTGATATACAAGATGTGATTTTTTTTGATGGAGCAGAGAAGTTTGAGTTGCGGGATTTTTGTAGTACTTCTCATGTGCCGTTGGGACCTAGTTCCAGTCCTTTTAGATATTCATATAAAGTCCCTTTTGTTGGGATGAATTTCTCCCACACGAACAAAATCTGATTTGGAGATCCGGTGAATATAAATTTGCCAGGCAATGTGTACATCACCGCCTCATTGCATCTTTACTGCCAATAGAAGACCGACTCTCTTCACCGTCTGTCTACTGCAGCCGACGTACACCACCGCCTACTTCACCGCAAGATGTTTGATCTTTTCCTTATATTAACTTCACCGTTTTCACTACACCGCCTTGTCCACCGACTATAGTGATGAACCGCTATCCTCCAGCTATAAATGAAGTGAGAAACATCATAATAATGATCTATGATAGCAAATATTCGAAGAACTCTGTAGAGTTCTGAATCTGCATTTATATATGTATTGAGATCAATAAAGTTATCATTGCAATAGTAATATGATGTTAAAGATAAATTTTGTGATCATTTCTATTATGTCCATCTTCTATGTTGTAATGATTCTATCTGTTTTATTTGTTATTGTTATCTCCCTCTAATTTTATAATTGATATTAAAACATAAAGAGTTTGGAGAGCAAGAAAAATCTAAGCCAGTGTGGATGTTTGAAAGCATTGAAGGTGTAGTGTAGAAAAATGTATCTCTTTATATTTTCACACTTGTTTGGGTCCTCTCTGTTAGAATTGGGCTTCTATATGTCTTATTTGGTCCTATTTTGCATCCACAAGCTTTATTTAATGCATCTTTTCAAAGACAATCCCAACACATATGAAATGACTGGTCAAAATTTAATAATTTTGATTTGAAAGGCCTAGATTTAGTGATTTGGGACTCATATGGCACCTTGGGCGTATGGGTCCCACCTAAGTTTCTTGGCCTAAACTTTAATTGACATTAAACTAAACATTTTTTAAAATTTGTGTTCCAAGCCTAGCTTATTGGGATTCATAAGTTAGAACTCAATGATCTACTGAGAGAGGGGTGAATCAGTAGAAATTAAAAATTTTAAACCTAGAGTGATTTTTAGCAGGATTAAACTTAACAACCCAAACAAGGAATTTAGAGCATAAGTAACTAAAGTAGTCACAATCAAAAGAGAGACAAACACATAACACAATATGTATGTGGAAAACCCAAGGCGGGAAAAACCACGGTGAGAAATGCTGTTAGGAACTACTGTCCTAATCCAGCCTCACAAGCATCAAAGTTCAGTTACAATATTTAGGGCTACAACCCAAGGAAGCAACAACTTCAAGGATGCTACTAGACCCTATTCTAAGTTACAACTCAATGAATATGGAGGCCGCAACCTCTTAGAAGGATTTTCAATCAATTATGCATAACCTGGTTCTACTCAACCTATGATGCATCGATTCAACACTTCATTCTTCTCTTTGTATTCACTCTCACACTACTGTAATCAGATTCTTGTATTTTTATGATTCTTCTACTCTATTACAATTCTCTCTTTCTTGTTCATTCCAACATACACACTCATTCCACACCATCTTTTTCTAACTCATGCCTTCATATATTTCATACGAGCCAAAACCCCCTGTTAGGGTTTTTCCACTTGCAACCCACATCAGCAAATGTCAGATCATCGAGCCACTCACATACTGCTATGTCCATTAATGATGACATCCAATCATATTTTCCATATCTCATATCAATCTGCACACCAATCAACCTCATTATCAAGAATTTTCCAAATTTAGTTCTCGTTTTGTCTCCAAAATTTGATATGCATTTAATTTCTTCTTCTATCCATTCGATTGTAATTTTTATCTTGATTGATCATCTCTCCCTTTTAGCACCATCTTCATTAAATGATCACATGTTAGTAGGTTAAGCAATTAGATTCTATTAACATGTCGATCGCCGACTTAAAAACCCCTTGTTCACATAGACCAAACTGTTTGAAAACCTTCAACTGAGAACAATGGCCATCGATCATCTTGCAGACCAATCAAAAGGTAGGAACATGATTAAGAGACATCCACAAGCTCATTATAGTCACTAACAATCTCAACACAGGCTCTGAAGCATTATCTATGAAATTTATCAAATCGATGCACCTTAAACTACACTGTCACAAAGAAGAGATCACTTCCAGACCACCAAACTAAGAAACATTTGAGATGGGAGACAAATAACAATATTACAAATCTAATTCCATAACCACAGACCAAAATGCTTAATCGCTGA
Organism: Sequoia sempervirens; assembly: GCA_007258455.2. Classification (NCBI taxonomy): domain Eukaryota; kingdom Viridiplantae; phylum Streptophyta; class Pinopsida; order Cupressales; family Cupressaceae; genus Sequoia; species Sequoia sempervirens. The sequence continues at coordinate 8,143 of VDFB02066801.1, read as the reverse complement.
GGAATGCAAAATCGAATACCTTCTCCCAGTCATCACCAAATGTCTAGAGGAGCAATTTTCACTCAGGTGAACATAACTTGCTCAAATCTTCATACCAAAGGCTCAAACTTGGAACATAAAATCCTCAAATATGCCTATAAATAACTTCCAATCCATAGACAAAGATATTCAATATATAAGAAATATGGAGCAAGCTACCGAACCAATCTTACCAAAGGAAGATTCAAATCCTCATACCAGAGCATCAAACCATGTACACTCTTGAAGGGACACATATAGCATCATCATAAGCATTCTTCTAGATCCAAAAGACCTAAAAAAAACTAGAGGAAGATCGTTGAACAAATGAACTTCTCCCAGTCCATGGATAACTAACTTTGTTGGATCAGTTCACAAACTGGTGAACTCAACTTTCACTCTCCATCAAAATAGTAGCTGTAATCTAGGATATATTACCCATGGATATCCTTGAACAATACTTCAGATCCGCATATGCATAAGATCATCATGGTAGAAATGTGAAGCACATGCTTCTGAGCACAATTGACACTAACAACAACATAGATGTGGTGACATCTATTAGAATGCCAAAGAATCTTGAAATTTCTGAGTCAATTGCATTCATGAGTTTCCAAAATAAGTCCTCATCATAATCATAAAATTCCCTCCTCATTACATCTTGCTCATATTTTTTCATATCATCCATTAGAATCCATTTAGTCTTAGATACTTCATTGTATTACCCATATCGGCAAGACAGAGTGAGGGTTTCCTCAATCTATTTGGCATTGTTACTAATGTATTTCTTTCTAGCCTATTGGCAGGATATATTTTATTCTCTCAGCTATAGAAGAATCATATCGGTAAGATAATTATTATAGGGATGAGTCATAATTAACTCATATGTGTCTCACCGACCAGTGCATGAAAGAATTTCAGCCAAACTAATGATATTGAAGTGAGCTCTTACCAAAAGCATCGGGTCTTGCCGATAAAGTGCAAAGGATTCAAGACTATAGGTGAAGTCATATAGTCTTGCTGACTCAAATGTCGCACCGATAGAGATATGCATCAGTGAGAGAAAAGGTCATCGGCATGAGTTCCAACGAGTATGAAAGTTACATCTATGAAATACTTCAGGGAGAGTCTCGAAGATAGGTATAATGGAAGCGAGGTTGGTGAGACAATTGACGCCGGTATGGAGTCTTCAAGAACAGTCAGCGAGGGTGTAGTTTCATGTCGGCGCCATTATGATTATGTCACCAATAACTAAGAAGTTACCGAAGGTGTATCGATAAGACATGATGCAATCTATGAGATGTCTCCCCAACTTAAAATTGTCACAGCGACACATAAAACTAAAGCGATACCTATCGGTAAGACTTCATGATTTTGGGGAGACTGTAGGATGTCTTGGTGAAAGGTTTTAATGAACGTTGCAAAGGGATATCACCCCAAATTTGAAAATTTCTCACCGACAAGACATTTAATGTGGCCGGTGTATGTTTCAAATAAGTCTTCATTTGTCCTTCAACTAACACATTAATGGCACGATGGAACATAACCTGGAGAATTTGATTGAAGCATTTATGTTGAATTAATAGTAGAAGAATTAGCAAGGCGGAGAAAGAACCATGGCATTCTTCCAGTCTGAAGATCTCAAGAAAAATACAGTAAGTGATTGCACCTTAGCTCATCAGATTTTAACTTCTGTAATTTTAAAGAATGCAGTCCCCTAGCTCAGGAAAATTGAAAAGTAGAAAAATTAGTGAGAGCATTCAACCAAAGGGGAAGAAATAGAAAACTGAGACAAAACATGAGGGTACAAAACAAAGACTGAATCAAGACCTCATTGACCAATTGCTTGGCTCTAGGCCTAAAGCTAGACGATCAACATAGCTTAGGGAAGAATTAGACAAACTAGATGATAAATGAAAATTTATAGATGTTTGGACTCAAATAAGGGGATATGTATTGTTCAATTTCCATTATCATTGAAGAAACCATTTTGAACCAATTTCCAATCCATTGAAGCTGAATTTGGGAAAAATGGTGTGCCCTAACCTATTTGTAAATGCGGAATTGGTAAAATTGCTAGTTGATCATTATGACCCTAAACACAAAGCTATATGTGACTCATCTGGAAAACCATAGATACACCTGTCAAAAGAGGCAATAAGGGAGGTTTTTAATTTGGAATGGTTTAACAACGAAGAGATCATATATCAAGAATTGGAGGAGTTCTCAAGAATGGATATGATTTACAAGGGTTGGAGGTTGCCAATTCACATGACTAAGAAGGATGGAAAACCAGTCCCTTTACAGGATAGTGATGGACCTCCCTATCATGTGGACCTATTTGAAACTTACATGAAATATACTTACTTCTTAGTTTGTCATGTATTGGGAATGGATGCCCTGGAATATATCTCAATTGTGCCAATGATAATTGCAATGGATATCCAATACCACAATTCTAGGAAATTTGACTATGCCCCATACATTTTTAAGGGGCTTGATTCTGGACTGATGGCTATCAAAGGTGGATCATCTACCTTTCATCTTAGGCACTACTCATTATTGATGCACATGGTGTTATACTTTGGACAGGAGTTGGGACTAAGGCCTCCAAAGATGAGGATTTCTCAATTCAGTAAAGATGGTGAAGCATTACCTGTCCAATTGTGGACTGTTGTTTGGGATAGCAGGTTTTCCAATTCTAGCTTTATTCATTTTGAAGAATATTTTGTGAAGACCTTATACAAATTGTACAACTATCCTTGTAATTATTCTCTATCTGAAGAGATAAAGAGATTTCTGCATCCAAATGATTTCAATGGGCCAATTTATCATAATTGGGGAGATTGGTACTAATTGGATGGAGCTACCATGATTAGAATTTCTGGGTTTGAGGATGCCCCTTTCATTTTTCCAAAAACTATCCCAAACAGAATTGCATATTTGGAGATTTTTAGACAGATGGATTACTGTAGTGTAATGAATTTTAGCTCTTTTGGGAAGCAGGCTTTTATGCCTAGTACATTATGTTTTGGTGATTTTACTGTGTTGGGCAAAGAAGGTTATAATTTGATCCTTGACAAAGTGCTTCAGTACAATATGAAGAGAGGACCACCCAAAAAGAACTTTGACCCAGAAGGGTATATTAATTCTGCCAAAATGAAGATACATTTTGGAGGGTATCAACATATGCCCTATCACTTTGATGATATGAATCAAAATCTGGAGGAAGAAGAAGCAGACATTGTGGTTGAAAGATATAATCAAGGGTTGTAGGAGGTAGAGCAATTGTCTTCTAGGGAAGAGACACCTAAAGATCATGTGCCACAAGGCCAACCAGGAAAGGTATCTAGATTGAGAACTCAACAATATATTTTCCCAATAAGAGAGTTGAGTGTTGAAGAGAGTGGTGAAGTAGATGTAAGGAATATTGAGTACATATCATTTGTTTCAGATGATGAGTTCATAAATTCCCCAGAATTCAAAGCATTTTTGTATAAACAGAAGGGAAAGGAAATAAGAGAGAAAATTGATGATGTTACTATAGGAAATGAAGAGCAATTGATGAACCAATTGAGAAAATGTGTGGATGAGGAGATGAAAGGTATGACCCCTAAAAAGGGGAGGAAAATGTTGGAAAATGCTGGTGTCATGATCTTTCCCAGGCTTCATCTCAATTTTTCACTTGTCTTTGATAGTTTCGTAAGGGAAAGCAATGCTACACACAAGCTTGACAAAGAAAAGGTAACAGAAGTGTATGTTGCATCCAAATACAATACTGATGAAGGATCATTGATGATTTGGGCCTTGTAACCACCCCATAGGAAATTAGTAGTTATTGACACAGAAAAGGAATTTGGACATGTCATGAATTTAAAGGTTGGAGAGGTTGATCCTGTGGCTACTGCAGAAATTGGAGTTAATATTAGAAAACTGAACAAAGCACAAATTCAAATGTTGATAAAAGAAAGGGAGATGTACAAACTAAATAACGAAATGATTTTGGGAGAAAATGACAAATTAAAGGATTTAGTAGGTGTTACTATGAAGACACCCAGGATGCTTCCTCAGGGCACAAGTTCTCAGTCAAAGGATCATAGGGAAGGATCAAGTGCTTACTCCCAAGGAAAATATGATGCACTTGTGGCAATAATCAAGAAGAGGTAGGATGGTTTGAAATCTTGGTTGAGTAAGCTCTGGGGAAAGTATTCTCATACACTTGTTGCATTGAAAGAGAATGAAAGGATGAATGAATGAATTATGGAGAAGTTTCAAGAAGTGAACCAAAGAGATGCTGCTAATAGTGTAGCAATTGAAAATGCAAATCATTTTATAAATAAGCATCAAAAATTCTATAATGAATTGTAGGGGGATGCACAGGGATTGATAGATGCTGCTAAAAAAACATCGACCACATTCTCTGATGATAGAGGAAAACTAAAAGAAGCTACTAGATGGAAAAGTGATAATGAGTCAATGTTGTGCGAAATTCTGAAGGTTGCTACTGCTGAAAACATGACATTGGAGGATGCAAGTGAGTAGAATGAAAAAATGATAAGGATGGAGATTTCAATCTGGAATGCAATTGGAGATCCAGATACACGTGAGCTCCAAGATTATTTGGATCATCTGACTAAGACTCATTTGTGGCTAAATAGAGCTTAATCATCTTTAATCTATTTGTTATGTAAACATATGACATTTCTGAAAGGATGCATCCTTTCATGTTTTTGATGTATAAATATCTATTTTAGAAACGAAATAGAGACATAAGTAGAGTAGGATAGAAGATAGGATATAAAATATACAGCATAATACAATGTTTCACAAATATTAGACTATGATGCATATTTGAAATTATGGAGATATCAATGGAAATCATTTAATATGGTGCAGCTATTTCTGGTATCAGTTGTTTATTGTGTCTATTGAAAGCATTATTGAAGTTGTCTCCAAAGTTGGTGTTTTCTGGTTATTTAAATTGGTGTAACAAGTTTATATCCAGTTTCTCGCTATAATATTTGTTGTGTCTATATGATTAATTAATTGGTTCTTTTCAAGTAAAGATTAAATCCTTAAGTTAATCATAGTAATTAGAGAATGTCAATTTGATCATTAAGAAGAACTCAAGAATCATAACCTTGCATGTTTATACAAGTTATAAACTAAATCATATACGAGAAAAATTGAATACTTGCCAAAAGTACTTGTTTTAGGTTTCTTTGACTCAAGTATTAACTTCTAGAAGGCACTAGTCTCTACATTTTCATCATTTTATTTTATTCAATTCATTTTTACATCCATTATCCAAACATATTAAGTTTTAATTTCATACAGTTTACACCAGATCAATTTTCACTTGTCCACCTTAATTTTCCATTATGGGCAAGTCACTACGAAAGAGATAATCATAAATCAAGTCTACCCAATTCATATAGATACACCCGCCTAGGTCAAGCAGCACTTGAAGAGTAGAAAGCTTAAATCATTTGGCTTTGTCTATTACCCTAAAGCGTACCAAGGGATTGGAAACCTCTTGAGGCATTCCTCCTATGTTTTAGAGAGAGCTAACATATAGCATGGGTTTTGATTTTAATACTTCCATAATGGTTATTAGCGAGATCACATTATTATTATAGTTTGCGGTAACCCAAGATTGCATTTAAATATGTAACAAAATTGGTTTTTAGTTTAAGCTATACACTTTTAAGTAATATTCATAAGGTTTAGAAAATCTTGATCACTCTCTATAATAGCCCATTAAACATGGGCTGTGCTTGAATGCACTACTTAATTGATATAACTGTAACCACTCGCATATCAGCGAGGTTGTAGCTCTTTATTGCAGCAAGAGAGGTAATCACTCTTTGATCATGCTATAATTATATCCTAACCTATTAAAATTGAGACAACTTGAATGCACCCAATGATGATTTACACCTACATTATATAGGTTGAATTAAATACATTATATGAGTGCCTCCATTTCTATCACAACATAGCCACATTAAACTTGGGTCACACATGAATGCATCCTATATTTGTTATTGCACAATTGTGCCACATAACCAATTTAGAGTTATGGATCACATAATTACAGTCACAAGAATCTGTTCCTTGGTTGTGATCTTATGGTGATTCCACACCACAAAATTTGAACATGAAATTTTCAAAACTCTAAACCTCTAAAATTAAAATCTAACGAGATGTTTCTTTAAAATATTATTTTTAAACCTAGAACTGCATATCTGATTTCACAACTGAATTTTGCAAAAAGACAATGACTACCCTCAACCTAGCGATATCTTCTTGAATTTTTTCTAATTTTTCCTAAGAAAATTGTCCTTAGTTCTCCACAAACTGTCTCAAGTAGAAAAACACTGTGTGCAATAAATCAATTGAACCTCACTTTTTCTTTATGTTAGTTACAATTTGATTTTTTTTCTATTTTTCATGTTTGTCCAAAATTTTCAAGCCCGATGAATTGATTTTGACAAAACCTAGGTTCATCAAAATTTCAACAAATGTTAGGGATAAAATTAAAAAAAATTGAAAATTACACATCAAATTTTACAAGCACCTAACGATACATCAAATTATACATATTTAGTCAAACACTTTCGTCAAATTTTGCAGTCAAATGAGTTATTGGTGATTGTGGTTAAGGGGACAACTTCAATCCATTTTGTGAAATACTTCATGGCTTTGATGATGAGTTTATGTCCATTGTGATGGCACCTTCAAACAAATTTAAGTACCATGTTGATAAATTTTTCTTTGCACACTTAGAAGTGCACCTGTAAAATCTACCCAAATGACCTACTTTGGAGGGTCACAACTTGAAGCTAGGTAATTGTAATACCAAATGGATTGTTTCTCTCTATTCTCCCTACATTCATATTCTTCCTAGTCTGATTTCAAATCCCCATTGTCAAATTTGCTATTTTTACTAGGTCAAAAGCAAATGTAGTTTGCTTTGTTTTCACACTTGCATTTTTAGAACTTTTCAAGGTGGTCAACTTTGACCCTTAATATCTTTTGATGAATGGTGGGTGATTCAAGGAAAGCCCTCTTGCACAAATACTTAGTGTACCTAAATGAGCTTATTTTTCCAGTCGAAACCCCCCATAAGTTGTTTTGATATTTTTTGAAAATGGCAATTGGGTGAGCTTTAATTAGTTTTAAATAGGTATAGTTGTAGAAAAGTCCAAGTAGGCCACTTTGGTGTTTAATATCCCTCACCTCAGGAAGAATTTTTCCATTTCATTTGTTGCAATGGATTCTTGGGTCAAATGGTAACATGCCAACTCAGTTTCAAGCTTCCAAGATAAGTTTTGATGAGTTATTTAATTGCTTTCTGATTGGGACAAAGCCAAAAATGGTGTCTCAGAAAGTTTCAAATTTTCAAAATATAATAACAACCCATTTCTTGGTCTAGTCTAAAACCTCTACATATCCATTTTCATCAAAAATAAGGTCATATGATGCATTATTTTAATGCATTTTGGGTGTGGCTAACATGTCCCGAGGGCTAGTTTACAAAGTAGGTACCTGATTTTTGATGGCTAAGAAAAATTTGAGAAAATGAGTTTTCTATAAATAATTGATTATGGTTGAACACAAAAAATATCGGCTCTAGGGGTCATCATTTGTGCGTAGTGAATTTTCTCCTTTTGGCTTAAAGCATAACTAAAATTTGCATTTTTTCTAAAGTTTCAAATGTTTATGTTTAAAATATTTTTGAATATTTTAAACATTAGACAAATATGAAAAATTCATTAGGGAAAATATAAAATCCATTTGAAATGTTCATAAGGGAAATCATGTTTAATTATTGCTTGTGATTGGTTGAAAAGTGGCACCACGGTACCACTTCATGGGAGAACTTCATTGCTCATCTATGGTTTGAAGCTCTTCTTCCCATTTGTATCAGTGACTAGTGATGGTGATGGCTTCTCATTTCCCATCATGGATTGAAGTGTCTTGTTCTTCAACAAATTGGCCATCATGCCACATCTCTTTTTCATGAGAAGTGTTGAAAGTAATTCAATGATGAGTGATGGTGTGCATCACCCATCACTAATTGATGGCTCTTCTTCCCAAAGTAATGAGAGATGGTCTCTCT
>VDFB02066799.1:0-42242 GCA_007258455.2 Sequoia sempervirens | reverse complement strand
TCATCTTAGAGAAATTCAAACTTCATCTAAGGTGGCCATGAGCATTGTTTTTTAACCATTATCAACTTGCCACTTGAAAACAACGGGGCTATTTCAAATGATGCCACATTCCCCTCAAACTTTGATTAATCATAGCTAATCCGACAATTAACATGTATCACCCACATAATTCATGCTTTTCATTAATATCGGCATAGTACATAAGACTAGTTTCTTGGAGAGAAACTTTCTCTATACACTTCATCGGTGATTCTCCCCAAGATTTAGAGTACAATTTAGTGATGCAGCTATTCATGTGATGATTTTCAGTCCATTAGATCATCTTATTTTAAGACTTCATCAACGGTTTCTCAGTTCTCCTACTGCTTTCCTTTTTTATCTTTGTGAAATCCCTAGGATCATGCCACGTTTCCTTTTTCATTTATGGTCATCGCTTGTCGTCAATCTACTTTATCTTCACCCAGCTCCATCAGCGATGTAAACATCCTGACGATGTTGTCTAGCCCCTAGTTCTGCGGCTTAACCCTTGGTCACATTCATCCTTTCATCCCGCATTTCTAATTCAAACCATGCTCTTAAGACTCTATCTGCGATGGGAGATGTGTCAGCACCAAATTTGGACACGTAAAACCTACATAAAACAAACATCACAAAAGCATCGCTCGTATGATCATATCATATTAGTGAGAGATAAAACCCTTTAAAGGTCCTCCATTGCTTATTGCCAAATGAGAACTCATGTTCCAAATCAAATAAGTGATGAGCGATAAAGTTATAACATATGGCCTTTGTTCATCGCTAATTCTCCTCATATGTTTTGCAAGCAATTAGGGATGAGAATATTTACAACTTTTAATGTCCATTGCATATCACTGACGTGAAACTTTACATTCAAAACATATTCGCAATCAAGTGATATGTAGGAAATTTCATCACATCGCTCATCACTAATTCAAGTTTATCTTTTTATGGCCATCTACAATGAGTGATAAGAACATAAAGTCAGAAGCGTTGCTCATCGCTATTACAATGTTGAAGGCTCAAAAGCCATTACCGATGAGTGATATCAAAGGGAAAGCATCAATCCATCGCTCATCATTAATTCAAGGTGTGAATCAATTATAAAATCTGCGATGAGTGATACAACTATGAAGGTCATTGGGATATAAGTGGAATCTTTCAAAGCACATGCTCATTAGTTTGTTTTAAGAGGGGGGACTTCCCTAGGATGAGATGAGGATAGTAGGCTGAAGACTTATGAATCATGCAATACAGTGGATGTAGAAGTTAGATGATTCAAACCTAGACACGAGAATGGTGAGTCACATGATGATATTTTACGTGTGTGAGAAGATTCTTTGTGACTGGAAACAAGAAATACTAGTAAATGACAAAATAGAACACCAAGCAATTAAACACAAAAAATTCCCTAAACCTCATATAAGAACCCTACAACAAATGTAACCAATATTTTTTAGAGTTTTAACATGAGCACACTAGAATTTTGCAAAATTTGAAAAGTTCCATCAAATCCCACAGTTCAATCACATTATCATGTGTCTCAAGGCTTTGACAATTAGATTTATCAACACCCAAAGTACTTTCATCTTTATTCAAATCATGGCATTTAGAAAAAATGTCAACAACCCATACACAAGAAATGTTTTCCATCTTAGGTTAAAAAAAAAAATTGTTAGTACTCAACATGTTATCAAAAACAAAATCATCAAAAATAGGTTCATATGACTTAGAACTTTCATCTACAACAAATCCATCATAGTGAGTATTCAAAACACATTCATCAATGTGACAAGCATCACATTCAACATCATTTCTTGTTGCTCCAACATGAAATTTTGAAACATACTGCTCATGAGAAGAACTGTGAATTGCAAATCCATGAAAAAGGTTCTCATATGTATTTATGTGAAAGAAACAATTATATTCTTTGTGTGCAAACTCATCATAAAGAACTTTATTAGTTGTGCCAATATTTGTTTCTACCTTTTCATTTTCACATACAACCACATTTGTGCTATTCTCATGCAAACATTTAGTGATAACTTTAAAATCAGTAAAAGGAATGGAAGAAGGTAAAAATTCAAACAAGAAAGGAGTTCCTTGTTCATCACTTACATTATCAACATATGCATCCTCATCATAATCAACTAACTGAACCGATTCATTCAATGAATCTCTTGCACACATATCCTCTTCTTTATCCACATTGCTGCAACAATCAACAAGGTCACATTTCTCACAGCTATCAAACTAAAAATGATTGCTCATTTTATCACTTGCATCTAATACACTGACATTTTCAACCGCATTACCTAAATCAGCAAATTCTTTTATCTCATGTAGATCCCACATGATTAATTGTACCATAACATTGTTGATCCCATATCTCTTCTTCAAAGAGTAAATTCAATTCATATCCCTCATCATGCTCTTGTCCAAGAGAACTTGGAATCTCTTTTTTCTTTACTTCATCACACTTATTGCTTGAAGGGAAAGTATCATCAACACAATGTGAACTGAGATTATCATTTAGGAGACTGTATACACCATTTGTACTCACATAGCTACTAGTTTCATTAGCATGTTTATCCATAGTTGAAGACAAAAAACTTTGCACATATTCATTCCTCATTTTCTCCAAATTATCAAAAAATGTGTAAGCCATCTACATACCCAATATTCCAAAATCCTTTAACAGTGCACTAGATCCCTCCTCAAAAGATTCAAAATATATATGAATGCAATCTAGGGTACTAGGTCTGAAATTTTTAGGGATTAATGAAAGAGCAACAAAAAATCTATGACTGAAATCAATACTTGACTCTCCTTTATCCTTGTGACAAGGTCAGAAGGTTCTCTTGCAAATTCTTCTCTATAAGCATTCACCAATTTATCCCAGCATGAGAAGGACTTCTCAGGAAAACTTGAATACCAATCTCTAGCTCTAGCCTCAAGAGATCTGATAAAAAATATCATCCACATATCCTGATCTCTGAATGAATTTTCCTCCATGAAGCTAGAAAAACTTTGGACATGTGCATCTCCTTCATACACATTGTATCCATAATATCTTGGCATCTATTTATAGACTTGATTTGGCATACTTTCAGTCTTGTAATCAACCCAAGACAAGTCTAATTGATTATACAATGGATCAAAGGAGTTGAAAAAATATGCAACAATTTGGCTAGGTGATATAGTATGGTTATCATTCATTTCATCATGATTATTATGGCTACAATCTTCATCTAGATTTGCTTTCTCTATGAGTTGATAAAAAAAATAATCTTCAACAACACATGATGCATCATCATTGTCCTTTGCTATTCCATCCACCTCAATTTGGCTAAGTCTAGCAATGATTCCATCACATAGGTTAGTCAGGAAACCACTTCCAAAATATTATATCATTTCCCTAATCACTGAAATCCATTAATACAAACACTTAAGGCTAGGAGGCTTCAAGTTAACTTGTATGGTACTCAAACTTGGTTAAAAATTCTCACAAAATAGATCAATACAAAATGATTCATCAGGTCTTTTGATTCTAGTACAAAAAACAAAATTCCATGAATCTATCATGAAATTCATGGATAAATTCATCCTTAGATCTCTTTATATCACACACTGCATTAGTAGGTGACATGGATTTAACTTTTCTTTCAGATTTCTCTTCAAATTCCTCTTGGATATGCAAATTTCTAAGGTCTAATAAGCACACATTGTCTACTAATACTCTTTCAAACCAATCAATGAAAAGTATCTTAAACTCTTGGCATGAAGATACACAATGCCTTGGGAAGCTAGAAAACCAATGTTCTGCAACATTCTCTAATGTTCTCAAAAACAACTTCATGATAGCATCCTCATGACCTATTTGATAGGAATCTATCAAATTAATGAAACTTTGTAAATGTTGTGATGCTGATTTAGAATTTTCTCCCTTGAATCTCGGTATGTTATGTATGAATTTAGAGGGAATGACATTTGGGTAACCATTAATGCCATTGAAATCAAGGGTCCTATATCTTTCAATGTTAAAACCTCTTTGAAAAATTGGTTGGGGCTGATCACAAATCATGGTTGCACTAGGAACCAAACAAAGATGCATATATTGATGCATTTTGATACACTTCTTTCAAATTTGAAATATCAACTCTACAGTTGATCTATGACTGCCCTATTTCTAATTTTCATCATGACCTCAGAATATCACAATGGATAATTAAACTGTATTTACACCTAATCTATTTAGTAGGCATATTTCAAGAACAAGCATACTTTCAACCTAATGTACATAGGGTGCAAATTACAATTTTGAAGTATGCAAAATTAATTCTACTATCCCTTCCCTTTCTTAGTGATAATTCATTCACTATGGAACCAAAGTTTTATCCTAAGATGTTCAAATATGGTTTTCACATGCAATTTATTGAAAACCAAAAGTGAAGAATACCTGGAAATGTTGCAGAACTGCTCCAAATTTTTCTTTCTGTTCAGAAATACTTGTAGATCTAGAACTTTTCTTCAAATATTCAATAAGTTCTTTTGATAATGTTGCCACCTCTCTTCATAAACGACTCGACTTCAAGCAGTATAAAGTTCATTCACAAATAAATTTTATGAGTTCCTTTCACCAGTAGAGCATGATAGATTATGAAACTTTTAGGTTCACTACAACAATTTCATTCTCTAGGTTTGAATTTCTTCAATATTTGAACCAAATTTTTAGATTAGAATATTCTTGACTCTATGAAAATGGATATTCCTCTGCTTCTCCCTAGAAAATTCATCATTCTATTGATGTTCCAAATCGATCAGATCTAATGAATCTTATAGACTAGCCACTTTCTAATGCGCAAACTCAATGGTGGATTTGGCCAACTGACAAGATTCAGTCAAAGACTGAAATCTCCTACACTTCTAGCTCTATAGGACCAAGGTGGTTCAACCTCTACAATTCCAAAAGACTCAATTCAATTATACATAGACATTTCTTTTTATAGCAGATAATTCCCAATTCAAGCACACCAAAGAAAGTAATGATAACTTCAATTTTGGCTAAATTCTTTGTATATCAACACTCACTCAACAATTGGGAAGCATAATTCAACATCAAACCTCAACCTAAGAACAAGGATTTAAAATAATTTTGTATTTATGAATTGTTTCTGAAATGCACTAAGCTGAATGGAAAATCAATGCCTAATTCTAGGCCATGGAGTCAAATGCATAAAACAAATTCATCAACAAATGAACTTCAACTAGTGGATTCAAACTATTAATGCATTACACCAATAGATCCACTCTTGTTCTCACTCAAATTCTTCTTATCAGATCCACCCTACACACTTAAAATCAGAATTATTTACTCAAAGTAATTTAACCATTTCATTGAGATAGAAATGTGAAAAAAAAAATCCCAAGGAAGCTGAGATGGAAAACTCAAACATACTTTGTATTATTGAAGTCATATGATCAAATGTATACAAATATGGAGACAATTTGATGACATTCATGAATTATTTGCGTAAATTGGCTGATATTACTCATGAAATCAACAACTACACTTACAGCACTCAATTCATGACTTGAACTCAACATTTTCTATATACGCATCCCACAAAAATTTAGAACCATTTACAATGAGAGAAGAATTAAAGATATAGAAGAAGAAAATCTCTAGAAGTTGATCCATTGATTACATCTAGAAGCTTCAAACCAATTAATTAGCAAAATGTAAACCTCTTCTTCTTCCTTTGCAAACAACTCTTCTCTGAATTTTTCCTTTGCTTCAAGTTGTTCAACAACAAAAAATTTCCCGTGAAGAATTTCACCCATTTTACCCTCAAGAATGTAAAAAACCTCTTCTTATTAAAATTTCATATTTGCTCTTTGTTATCCTACACTTTTTTTTATTCACTAAGAAAGTGAAGGCTCTCCTTATAAGTGAACGATAAATTCACTTTACTAAAGTGAATGTTTAATTCATTTCATAAAATATCCCGTTCACATGCCATTTAAAATATTTATCCACAAAAAATATCCTCCGGCCAAAAACATTTTTACCCGTGCTTTGCTTTATATCTCTATTTAAAAGATATTTGCATTTAAATGTGGGCTATTCAATTTTATTGGGCAATTGAAAATTTTCCCATATCCTTTTTCATTTCACCTTATGTTAAAATATTTTCCCTGAAAAACTGAAAATTCCAAATCCTTCTATCCACCAGATTCACCTTTTCACATTTTCTATTAAAGCCTTTATTTTAAGATGAAAACAATTACTCATCCCTTTTAAATGTTTGCCCCAACCATTCACTTGAAAAAATAGATCGAGTCCACCCCTTCATTAATTCATTCTCTAGCAACATTTAATTTTAAATTTTAAATTTTTTTCCATTTAAAAATGCTACCATGCCCACACATTTTATCCAACATGTTTCATTAAAAAATGAAGGCCCCTTTTAAAATATTAAACTCTTTAATTTTTAGTGGGAAAGTTGAATTCTTTCAATCATCGTAGCCTTAGATTTTAGCTGGGACCACCATCCACGTGGCACAATCTCATGCATCATGCAATAATTTCCCTGTCGTCATCAATAGTCCCACGTGGTTTGTGATTGAGGGCTAGGATTTGGTTGCATTTTCATCCTACTTGATGACCGTTGATCAGCTTTGTACCTCACCATTTTCCCTAACCTCTCTGTTTTCTTGTTCACACTTCTACAACTCTCTTTTCTCCATGCTTCGATGGCTACCCATGACTTGCTATGGTTTGAGCCCATTTCAACTTGTTAAATTGTCTTTGCACTTTTTTTTCCTTACTAAGCATCCATTTCCATATCCTCATATAGTGTGTGTGATCTCAGTAAGGTTGATCCCTATTGTCTGGTGGCATCAACAAAATGAAAATTGTTCAAATGACTTTGCTACATCTTCAATGCAAGCACCTGCCACCCTTATCATCGTGCGTTCTAGCTCAAACATATAACAATGTTATTTCTGCCAACATCTTCCTTTGTTTCAAGGACTCTTAACAAAGCTCCTTTATCTTTTATTCTTTAAAGGATTTCCATAACATGATACTTTTTGAGGCCTTTTCAACAAATCCATTTTGTGTATTAGCCTAGCCTTATGTCGTCCCTTCTACTTTGGATTTGTTGTCTCATTCTTGGTGTTGTTGATGGTGCTCCATCTATAGCATGACTGCCCACAAACCTCATTCGAGCTCTCCCATGGTGCGTGGTAGTTTCCCTCTTCTTTCTTCTATTTTCACCAAGCTTCAATGGCACCCCAGCTTCACACATGCCAACTACATTTGCTTAAAAGTTTTTAAGACTTTTTCAAAGAATTTGTTCTATGTATGGTTAGTACGTAGCATTTATGAAATCACATTGACCTGGTGTCTCTTTTTAAGAATTTCATATGCCTTGTCTAGGCCACTCCATTTGTAGCATATCATCCCATTACATTTACTTGAAATTTTTGAAACCTTTTTAAATAATCCATTTTGTGCATTTGTTGGGTGTGACATTCTTTATGAGAACAGTGTTGGAATTTTAATATAGCTCTTAATCTTGTTGAGGCATGTTGCCTCATACTTTAGATCACACATTTCATCTTTTACAAGGAGGGAAATGGTGAAGGTTGTAGGGTTAGGCATCACTACTGCTAAATGTATTTGATTGAAAATTTCTGCAGCCCTTTTCAATTAATCCCACACTATGCATTTTCTGCCACTATGGTGCCCCATGAGATCACATTTAAAAATAATAATCTGTCACACAGGCCATGTGCCTTGCCTATGCTTCCAATCTTTGTGCATATACATTCACTACTAACTTACATCGAGCATTACCTTCATCAAAATTTTGATGAATTTTCTAAAGACTTTTCAACAAATCCATTATGTGCATAATCTATACTTGTGGCATCCCGTGAAACCCACATTCATTTGGGCCTCATGCCAAACAATTTGCATGCCCTATCCAATTGTGTTGCCTCCATTCAATGATGCAATGGCTAATAATGGCATTTTCTCAAACAATTTTTATTGCTCACTTTTGGCACACCATTTCCACTTTAAAGCCTACTCCATCTCCAAATGTGTTCACCCATTATTTGAATCCTTTCTCATAGTTCCAATCACTCTTCTTTGACTTTAGATTATCATTGTTTCTTGCTTCTTATTTTTCTTTATTGTTGGCACTAGAAACTCTAGTTTGCTTGAAGTTTTCTAAAGCCTCATCACCCAATCCATTCTAGTGTCTATTGCAGTCTCAATGGTGTCCCATTTATTTTCTCAAACCCTTAACTTGAGCCGTGGTGGAAAGCTTCATTCAACATTGTGATGCATGTTCACAATATGTGCAAAACACACACACCTACCACTCCCATTCCACAATTCCACTGCTCAGATGGTGACCATGCCTAGTTTATTCTTATGTAGACTCAAATATTTCAAAATGAATCAAATTTTGATAAGTTGCATAAGGAGTGATAGCTATTCCTCCATCATTCACAAATTATTGTAGTGAAATCTTTCAATGTTGAAGCTAAGCATTTCCTGTTATTTGAAAATTGTAAATACCACACTTCATTCATATTTGACTTTAATACTTGTAATGTGGTAGTAGGAATTTGGTTCTTTCCACATTGATGATCGGTATATAGAGTGAGTTTGTTTCACAAAGAATTGTGAAAACACGGGTTTCTCATTTGGAGAGGTTTTATTGATTTGATTGGAAGTAGAACCGTCATGCTTTGTACATCCAGGTAGCTCACATCATGGCAGAGGAATAAAAGATATTTACAACATTGATTTATATTGCATCTCTCAAGCCTTTCAATCTAGCTGACATGTTCCTTAGACTCCCTTCATGGTGGAATATTGCATAATATTCCCATACTCAAGTGAAATTTTCAACACTAGAGCCATTCACATCTGATTGTCATTTTGCAGTTTTAATGTTTCTTCTACCTTAAAATAATCATCTGTTTGTAATTCCATGTGACCATGCATAAAGGACCTAACATATTTTTATCCTTCCTTGAATGCATCCCCGATCCATCTTGACAATATGTAATCACATGTTCAAGAAACCTATCATATTAGCTCTATAGAAAATTTTCTCTTCCAATGATTAAGTTTTGTGACTTTATCCCATAGAGACTCAAATGAAACACCACCTCTTCATGATTGTTTTCTAATGGACATAGTTGCCATTCACAGGCTTGAATTATGCTCAGTTCTTAATCCATGTATCTGAATAGAAGATGGGCCTTTCTTTACATTTGAATTCTTGAAGGAAATGATATTTGTATACCCTACCACTTACTAACCATATCAAAGAAATTTACTTGATGTGGTTGCAACACTGCAACAATTACAAGTTCATGACTCTACAAAGCATGTCTGGTACCATGTGGGCTTGGCTAAAAAAAAAATTGTTTCAAATTTTTTTTTTTACCTTGAATTGTCCTGGCATAGCTTCTGAATGCTCTTGAAGTAATATTTTGAAATGGGTTATCAATAAAACTTGCTTTCAGACATTTTTGCAAAATGGTCAAAATTGGTCAAGTTGGCTTTGGAATCGCCCTAGGAAATCAGTCAAACGACCTCCTAGAGCCAAAAAAAACTTATAAGCATGTAGAATTTTGACCTGAGAATGGAGTACAACAAATGGCTCGACAAAATAGGTCACAAGGTAAAAGTTATTCACTGTCAAAAATCCTCAGTTAGACTTTTTTGGAACTGCACATGTTGAAAATTAATTAAAACCCACCAAATCACCCTTTCAAAAAATATCAAATCAACTCCTGGTGAGTTTCCACTGGAAACATTAGCTCATTTAGTTACATTGAGCATGTGTGCAAGAGGTATTCCATTCAATCATCATTCATCAAAATATATTGAAGGTCAAAGTTGACCTCTCTGAAAAGTTTCAGAAAATGCATGTGCAAAACTAATCAAATTGCATTTGGTTTTGGTCTCGAAAAAATAGAAAATTAGATCATAAGAGTATGAAACCAGATAGGGAAGTACATTAATATAGGGAGAATGGAGGGCAATAATACTTTCATCATGGCAATCATCCATTTGTGAAATACAGGCTCGAATAGGAAGTCACTTTGCAAAACTGAAAGTTTCCAAACAACAAAATAGTGCCAAAACACTCCATCTTCACTTTTTGAAACCCTATAAAAACTCATTATGGGAAGCTAAAAATTTACATGTACATTCACATATGTCACATGATTGGGTCCACCAAGGGGTTTGGCTTGAAAATCAACTGGCTCCAAATTATGACCCTCTGAAGTAGGTCACTAAGGCAAATTTGTCAGGTGCACTTCTGAGTGTACAAAGGAATTTTTTTTAATATGTGCACTTCAAATTCAAAAAATTTGAAAGTCCCAATAGATCCTAGGACTATGAAAGACACAATTGAAATGTCTGATTCAAATTCTTTGTTGGAAGTCATGAATGAGGAAATGGAATCACTAAGAAAGAATGCAACTTGGGATTTGGTGCCCTTGCCTGAAGGTAGAAATCTTGTTGGCTATAAATGGGTATTTAAGAAGAAAATAAGACTAGATGGTAATGTTGAAAAGTATAAAGATAGGTTGGTTGCGAAAGGTTATTCCCAAGTAGAGGGAATTGATTATGGTGAAATATTTTCTCTTGTAGCTAAGTTGACATCTATCAGATTTCTATTGTCACTTGCAGTAGCATATGACTTAGAGATTGAATAGATGGATGTGAAGATAGCATTTCTTCATGGAGATCTTGAAGAAGAAATTTATATGTCCCAGCCTAAGAACTTTGTGGAAAAAGGTAAAGAAAATATGGTTTGCAAGTTAAAGAAATCACTATATAGTTTTAAAAAATCGCCTAGAATGTGATGCCAAAAGTTTGACACATTTGTGTTGTCATTGGGATTTGTAAGATCAAATTATGATCATTGTGTGTACTTCAAAATTGAAAATGATCAAGTTCTTATTATTTCCCTATATGTTGATGACATGTTCATAGGAAATAGTAAGACAATGATTTTTGATCTAAAATCTCAATTGTTAGCAAAGTTTGAAATGGAAGATCTAGGTGTAGCAAGGTATATTTTGGGGATGGAAATAAAAAGGGATAGAGGAAGTAGAAAGCTTTGGCTTAGCTAGAGTAAGTATATCAATACTATCCTAGAGAGATTTGGTATGACTAATTGCAAACAACTAGTTGTTCCAGTATTGTAGGGAACAAAGCTATCTATTGAAGATTGTCCAAAATCTCCTACTAAGATGGAGGACATCACCAGAGTGCCTTATGCAAGTGCAGTTGGAATTTTAATGTATGCGATGCTCTGTACAAGGCCAAAAATTGCCCAAGTAGTTGGAGTTCTTAGTAGTTTTATGGAAAACCCATGTAGACCACATTGGTATGTTGTGAAAATAGTTTTTAGATATTTAAAAGGTACCTCGTAGTACACTTTGTGTTATCATGGTAACTTAGTTGGATCAAAGAGATCCATCAAAATTCAAGGTTATGTGGATTTTGAATCAGTAGGGGACATTGAAAGTAGAAGATACAGCAATGGATACATCTTCACATTGAATTATGGTGTAGTTAGTTGGATGAGCAAGTAGTAGGCTATAGTCACTTTATTTACTATAGAAGTAGAATATATGGAAGAAACACAAGCCTACAAAGAAGCAATTTGGCTTAGATGTTTGTGTTCTGATATTGGGTTCAATGCAATGTAAATTACCATTTGTTATGAGAGTCAGAGTACCATTTGTTTGGAAAAAATCTAACTTTCCATGCCAGGATGAAACATATTGATGTGCATTATCATTTACTATGGGATATGGTGGAGGATGCAAAGGAAAATATTAAAAAAGTGTATACTCTAGAAAATATTGTAGATGCAATAATGAAACTAGTGAGCACAAACAAGTTTAGGTGGTGTTCTAGTTTGATGGGCCTTGGGGCATATGGAATTCAGTAATCTCAAATTTGGATTAAGCCAGTAAGCCTTCACCAAGTGGGATCATGTTGGAAATGTGTCTCAGCTTACTGGCATAATAATGGCAGTAAATAGTGATCAATTGGTCTTTATCAACAAGAAAATTCATTGTCAGCATGACCTCATATGGAGTCTTCCATGTTGGTCCAAAATCTTGGTCTCTTGGTGGCTTTTTAGCAAGAGATACCTTCATTAATGTGAGTTCATTCATTCTCTCCTCAAGAGACTATAATCCCTTGTGGTGGCATCAGTAGTGATAGGTTACACCATTGCTAGGACTCTAGGTAGTGTGTCCTCGACATGCCAATGCTAAGCCAAAATTTTTATGTTGAAGAGACTATGGTTGTTCGATGAGACATTGTGAAATGTCTCATCAACATCCATAAGAAGTCTTGACTAGTCTTGTCGATGTGACTTTAGTTGGTTTTTGTGACTTTGAAAAAATTCTCTTAGAAATTCCTAAAGAAGTCTTATCCATTCTCATCGGTCAGACTTGGGATGTTTGGTGAGACTTTGGGGAAGCTCTCTTCAACAAAGGTTGTCATGTCGATGACCTGTGGTGGGACTCGAGCTTTCAGATTGAAAGAAATTGATGGTGCAAGCCATGATGACTTGACAATGGGGATCGCATGGATAAAATAGACATCAATGAGACCTTGGTGTATAGATGGGAGAAGTTGGGATCCTCTATGACATGCTTGTTTTTATTGACAGTGTATTGTGCTATGCATGCATCGATGAGACTTGAGCTAATCAGTAAGAGTTTCAAAACTGTCTCTTTGACTAATAGTGTAGATTCTAGATTTTCAAAATGTAGAAAAATTCTTGTAGTGGGACTTATATGCCACTTCTGGTATATCAGTCTCATTATTCTTTCTCACAAATTCAAATTTTAGATCTATGCTCCAATCTCTATTTTTTCCTTTTGAACTGATTTTTGACTTTGCACCTATAAAAAGACATACAAAATAGAATATAGAATTTATTTTCTTATCAGGGGTTAGCCTCGGTCAAACCCCTAGTTTGGTAATTAAACCTTGATAAAATCAATGAAACATGAATGTAAATAGGAACATAATCCCTAACCGTAAGTGTGTCTAAAGATTAGGAATCTAAAATATAATGCAATCCTATTCTAATGTGCTAGAATACGATGGATGAATGAAACACGAAGATGAATGAATCACTTTGAGAGATATTTAATCACCCAAATGAGCCCTATCAATGCATGTACCTTCTTTAGATTGAATGTAGATTGATAATGGAGGATGAAATCATTTAGGAAACAAGTCATTAAGCATGGATTGATGGCTAGCTGTGTCTCCCCTTGAACCTAGAATCCATCATGATTCACCATAGGAAACCATAATCAACCCTTGATAATGTTAGATCTTGGATGAAAGTGAGCTTGAAGACCTACACAAACACTGTAATGTTTCTCCAAGTTTTCAAATTTGTTGATTACTTGCTTTTGAATGCTCTTGGGAAGAATATTTGAGTGCTCTTGAATGCTTGGATCTTGAAATTTCTCTTCTAAAATACTTGCTTATATTGAAAAATGACTTTAGAAGCTTGTTTATATAGGCAATACTCCTAATTTATAGTTATTTAGATCTTAAAATCTGACATCAAACAAAAAATTGAATTAAAAAGTTGAATTTCCCACTCAAACCCTAAAAACGCCCAAAATGGGACTCATACCCCACTCCTAGCATATGTGTCTCACCTAGGGGGACTCATACACCCAAGGTGGCATATTAGTCCCATCCTAGATATTCAGGGTGGGTTATTAGAATTTTTTATGTTTTTGTCAATTTTGTCAAGTTTTTAGTTGAAACAAGCCTTGAGATCCAAAATAAAGGGTCTTAGGGGCCTATTAATGATTAATTAAAGGGTATTTAATGCAAGGGTACCAAAATAGGTCCAAATTAAGCAAGGTATTGTAGAATCTCTAAGAAGGGAGTATAAAACCTAAAAGTTTCCCACTATCCACACCACAGACACATTTTTTGATTCAATCTCATGTTATAATTTTTCATTCTTTCAAAGATATTTCAAAGGATGTTAACATTTTCCTGATGAGTTAAATATTTGGCTAAAATATCATCACCATAATCTTCCAAAATCTTATGTGTGCAATTGTGAAATATCAATGTCATAGCTCTTTGATATGTTGCACCCTCATTCTTTAATCCAAAAGGCACAACCACCCAATAGAATCTTCCCCAAGCTATAGTAAATATTGACTTGTATTGATCTTGAGGTTTGATAAAGATGTGATTATATCCAAAAAAAAATCCATGAATGACAACAAAGCATGGCCTATAGTCAAATCTACTATCATGTCAATATTAGGAAGGGGGAAATCATCTTTCAAAGATGGTTTATTAAGGACTCAAAATCATGTTCACATCCTAATACAATTATCAGGTTTTGTAACTATGACAATGTTTGAGATCCCTGGAGAATAGTTAATAGGATGAATAAATCCAGCTTCAAGGATTTTTTGAATCTCAACTTTAACCAATAAAGTTATCTTAGGATTCATCATACGTATTTTTTTTCTTACTGTTCTAACATCTTGTGCAAGGACTATGTTATGTGTAACTATTTTAGCATAATTACCCAACATATGTAAATAAGTCCAATCAAAAAGTCCATGAAATTCATGTAATAATGTTGTAGGACCTTCTTGTTCATTTGCATCAATGAACCTTCCCATTTCAATAATTCTCTCTTCATTAGATGTTTCCTTTAGTATGTTGATTGTATCTCCAATAGGCAATACATTTTTCCCCAGAACTTCAAGAATGTTTTCTTGTTTTTCTTGTTCAATATCACTTTTTTTTCTTCTTTTCTTCATCAAATTGTTTAGTACTAACCATGGCACAAGTGAATCCTTGTTTGTGATGGGAAGTTAGTGACTTGTCATAAAATCCTAATATTTATTTCAAGGCTTCATCAGCTTCGAAATATTCCAATGATGCATCACTTGTTGTATCAATCAATTTAGAATGCTTTCGTGGACAATGGAAATGGAATGCACAACTTCCTTTATCCACACAAAATGGGTAATGGAGGATGAGGGATCTAATTTCATAATGCTCACACTCAAGAACAAACCCTTGAGATTCCAACACAATGAAGATTGAAAATTTTCAAAGGGGATTGTCCTCAAGGTTGGAAATTGATAAAGAGATTAACTATTAATGAAAAAATTATAAAATGTAAGATGTTTGAGAACATGGTGTGATATGGAAACATATGCTAAATGACCTAGAAATGCAAATAAAACAAAATAGAAAACTAAAGACTAAAAGTGTGCACCTAGGAACTTGTAGAGATTGGAATGAAGACAAAAATGCTACTAATCATATAATTTTGACCTACTGGGACTCATTCGCCATTTTGGGCGAATTAGTCCCATATCTAAAAAACTGTACTAGAGCCTGTTTCAAGCAATGGCCATCTGAATCTAAAAAAATGTCTAGAAAAAGGTACATTAGGACTCATTCACCACTAATGGTGAATGAGTCCACTTTGAATTTTCTGAAAACTTGAAAGTGGAATTGAAAGCTCTTAGTTTGCTCTTTCTATTCCTCCAAGTGTCCAGATCCGAAACACTAATTTTTGACACTGCACCAGGAGTAAATTTTTGTGAATATTTTTACCTTGTCAATATGAAGATTACTTCAAAAAGTTTGCAACTTATTCTTCAATGATCTCCATTCCTTCAAAGTACTTAGATCTACAATCACACAAGGAAAGAGAGAGAAATGTTGAATGTTAGGGTATGGAGGTTTTCCTTGATCAAAACCTATTTAGGTAATTAAACCAAAATGATGAAATAAGATAATGAAGCATGAACATGATGTAATGCAATTAGAAACTTTCCATGATGATGGATCTTAAAATTCTATACCAATGGATGAAGAATCTACCCTTGAATTCCTTAGAAGTGATCTTGAAAGCTATCTTGATGACTTAACAACAAGAATACCTTATGATACTTGGATGAAATGATGGTTTAGAGGCTTATTTATATACACAAGTAACTCAAATGATCGTTAATTTGATCCCCAAGGACGACATTGAAGAAAACTAAACTTATACATAATTTTTCCCACTTAAACCCAAAAAATAGCTCAAATGGGACCCATTCACCATCCTAGGAAAATGGGTCCCACCTAGATGGGACTCATTCAACCAAAGTGGTGAATGGGTCCCACAGGGGCTCTTTTTCCAGTTGGGAAGTTGTAGAGTGAAGAGTTTTAGTTTTCATGTTGATTTTGTGAGGTGTTTGATCAAAATAAGCTGTGGGATGCACAACATGGGATTATAGGGACATATTAATGATGATATAAATGGTAATTAGGGATAGGGACACAAATTTCAATGTGAAAAGTGTGATTAAATACATTTTAAAATATTAAAATGAGGTCCATAGAGCCTAGAAAGGCACATCATCCAATGGGAATGTGTAAAGCACATTACAACACTAGATTAAAACCAAGTTTAATTCACAAACCTTCTAGATTAATGTGAGAATGCAATTAAATACATTTTACAATATTGAATTAAGGGGAAAATAGGTCCATTAGAATTAAATGCTTAATAAGAGTCTAGAAAAGTGTGAAAGTCATTTACAACACTTTACAACACCTTTACAAGACATGCATTTTATTCAGTTTACAAAGGCCCAAGTCCTAATGTAAATGTGTTATTCACATTAAATCAAGGAAACAATAAGCCAAAACCACAAGGAGGGCCCAAACTAGATAGAAAAAGTAGAAGGGTTACTTTTTTTGTGTCTGCAACTTTCAAGTTAGAGTTATCTTAGAACAACCACACAAAATAGTGTTGGCATTAAGAAAATGTCTTTTTTTGCTTTCATTATCTTAGAAAGACAATATCTAGGACCATTGTTTGTTTCTTGCATTTTAGGCTCTATAGGAAAATGGATGCCCTATTCTTTCACACCACATCCCTTTCCACTATAACCAAGTTATTTCAAGAGCTCATAGCCTCTTCAATAAAGCCTTTCCATTTCTTTTGGATTTGGTGGTTGATCATTATCAAATTTATCAAATTTTCTTGTGTAATTAATTTCTTCTTCTGAAGTGGTTGAAGTGGATGCTTTCAAAGATTTTTTTGAATCTTCTATTGACATTACGGTTAGTTCTTTTCCATTTTTAGACTTTTTTGTTATGATATTGTATTCTCCCATGAATGTAGGTGTACAATCTATAGAGCCCCAATCATGATCCAATAGATTTGTGATTTCCTTAGTTTTTTTCTTCATTTTATTCCTTTTGTATGAGTTCTAAATTTTTATTTGGTTTCAATGTTTTCAAAGGACTTTCCTTGCCTTTCTCAATGTGCAAACTTTTTGGTTCAAGGTCAGCTTTGATTGTATATGCATTTTTGTTGTAGACATACTTCATTATACAATGAAGGGTTGAAGTAACTACATGCATTTCATGAATACAAGGCCATCCTAAAAGGAGATTATATGATAGTTCTTGAGGCATAACATGGACAAGAGTTTTCAATATAGTCTTTCCAACTTTAATAGGTAATGTGATCACACCAAGTGGTTGCTTTCCTACATTATCAAACCCACAAATAGACAAAAATCATGTTTAATATTTCTCTTAACTATTCTAAGCCTATCCAAAAGGCTTATGCTACATACATTAAGGGATAAGCCATTGTACACAAGGTTTTTGTTTATTCCACACTTATTAATGATAACCACTATCATGAAGGCTTCATTTTATTTTTGTATTTCCAAAAAAGGAAGCTCACATTAGTGAAAAAGAATGTCTATATTAACCTAATTAATTCCTTGAATGAGGGCTTTTAGTCAATTGGATTTACACTAGGCAGAACAACAACTCGTTGCAAAGATGTTTGAAGCATACTATGTTAATTAGGGGAGGCTTGAATAATATCGCATAAGGATATCTTAGCATGAGTATTTTTAAGTTGTTCAACAAGGTCATACTCCTTTCCACTATGTAAAGTAAAATGAGGGGCACTAGGAGAAATAGGTTGAGGCAATGGTATCAAAACAAAAGTGGTTTGTGGTTTCCTATCATTTCTTATATTATATGTCTGAGCAATAGTATTATAAATCGATTGTTGTGAAACCTTATTACTATCAAGTTGGCTTGTAAAATTCATGATAAATCCCAAAGTAATGGTTTCTTTTTAGGTGGTCCTATGATTAGCATAGGTTTGTTTTGAATTTGAGGTTGAGGTGAAGGTCAGTAGATTATGAGTTGGAGTGTGATTACATTAACTTCTCTTTGTTTTGATTTGTTATAGAAAGCCTTAGTGGATGAACCTTGTGAGATGAAATCTTGAAGGGCTTCATCTAACATTTCAAAGTCATCACTACTAAAGGGATTGAGGGTTGTGTTAACTCAAAAAAGAGATCTGACATGATCAAATTACTATGCATTTTCCATGTGTTTCATTAGTTTATGTTTGTTTTGTTCGATATTTTTTGGTTTTTGTTTATGTTTTCTAATTTATTTAAAAATGTAAAATAATCTATATACGTGATGAAATGATGCTAAAAAATAAAGGAAAAGTACATAAACCTAAAACTATCTATAATTGAAAAAAGCAACAAATCTTTCCAAAATGTTGTAAGATTTAATTAAAGAAGAAATTACTTGAGTGCAAAAATCAATTCCAAAATCTAAGAAAAAAACAAAAATAGAAAAACTAAAACTAAATATCACTCAAAAATGTGTCTAAAATGTTTGTAAAGACACTCATACACCCATTTAAAATTGAAATTTCCAAAATATGAGTTTATTGTGTGTGTTTTATGTTTGTGGTTGCAAGCTGACTGTTATATAACAGATTTTTTTAGATTAGGGTGTCTAAATGCAATTTAAAATAAGGTCAAATGATGAACTAGATAACTATTTTTAGAATGAAATATTAAGCTAAATATGAATTTATGTGATTGAAGAATGATATTGAGGCAAGATGAATTCAAACCTAATTGATTTTTCTGATTCTGTATAGATTTAAGGGATGCAAACATGCAAAATTAAAACCTAAATGTAATTTTCATCAATGCAAGTTTAAAGAACCCTAAATGTTATTTAACTAATACAAATCTAATGCCAACTTAGTGAAAAACCTAGACCTAGGGTTGAAATAGACTCCAAATTTCATAATTTTATTATACAAAGTCAAGTTCACCAAAATGAAACATAGAAAAATAGGTGTGGTCAAGTATGGAGCAGGCGAAATGAGGGTATGATGGAAATATATTCCTATTTTAATTAGTAAATGAGATCCACACAAAGAATTGACTTATAACCCTTAGGTGAGTCAACTCAATGAGGGAATCTATTGATTTCCTTATGATTGAGGATGAGGATATCAACCTAAACAACACTTTTGGGAGAAAAACTAAAAATAGTAAATCAACTCAAAAATGCAAAGTAACGCTTGGATCTTGTAGATTAAGCATAAAATATAAGAAATAGCAAAGATCTGGAAAATATGAGAATTTCTGGAAGTTATGCACCTACCACAAAATGCTTGTTTCGTGATTCTATCAGTGACTCATTCACCCATGGGAAAATGGGTCAAGCACTCCCTTTCTAGAAACTAAAAAACTAAGATTTGAGTCTTGTTTTTGCACTTCCTTCCTGTACTTTTGAACCTTCACTCTTGGTTCTTCTCTTGTGATAAATTTTATAAAAAAATGTTGTTTTTGGGGTGTATAGAGTTTTGCATTGGTCAAACCCCAAGTTTGGTAATTGAACCTTGATGACATATAGATTTGAAACATGAAAGTGTGTGCAAGCCCTAATATTAAGTGTGTCTAGTATTAATAAGAGATAGCATGCAAAGGAAACCCTATTCAAGTTTTTTAGAATAAGACCCCTAAATGAAACATGAACAATGGTGAATACCTACTTTGGGATATGTCAAATCACCCTAATAGATCACAAATCTGCTAAAACTTTCCTTTAGGTAGAAAGTAGAATTCTAATAGAAGATGGAACAACTTGTGAAAAAAGTAATTAGGCTTGGTTGAATGGCTTGTTACATCTCCCAAAACCTAGAATCCATGATCATGATCCTCCATAGGCATCTATCATTAATCTTTGACAATGCTTGATATTGTTGGGAAAATGAGCTTGAAGACCTGCATAAACAAATAGAATGCTACTACAAGACTTAAATTTTGAATGGTTGACTGATTTATCCTTGCTCTTGAGTGTAAATATTTGTGTTCTCATGTGAATCCATCTCTTTTGTAGTGAAAAATGATTGGAATATTTAGGTTTATAGGATTCCTTTCTAATTTTCCATTTATTAAATCCCAAAAGCCAACACTTAGAATTTGAATTTGGGGCCTTGAAATGCCACCAAAAGAATATTTTAATTTTTTTTTATGAACTTAAATGGGTCCTAACCTAAAAGTTCAAGATCTAGAATATGTCAGTGCATTAAATCAATTAATAACATTTATTCAATGTGGGTTATATTTGTAGGAAATAATTAAAATAGGTTGTAGGATGCATAATAAAGGATATTAGGGGCCTACTAATGAGGTTTAGAAATGTGTAAATTCAAGGTCACTAAAATAGATCCAAACTAAGTGTGAAATTATACTTTTACTTAGAAAGGAGTATAATTTTCTACAATACATTTAGCCCCCACTTTAGTGGCCATATGACACTATGTGCATATGCAACCTAAAGGAACTCAAAAAGTAAGATTTTATAAAAAGGATACTTATATGGATTCATTCAAAAGTAGGGATAATGAAGCCCCCACTATAGAAATCTACTAAACCACAATGTTAGGAATTGCATCTTGCAACACTGATTCATTATTCCAAAAATACTTTTATCAAACTTATACAAAGAATCAAATTCGAGGGAAATGTATTCCCCCCTTGGATTTTTCTTTCTTTATGGAGGTGAAATCAAGGTAGCCATGAAACCTCATCCAATTGAATTGGTTCTATCATAGGGTATTGGAATTGTATGACCACATAGTTATAAACATTTGATTAGATCAAGGATAGAATTATGAATTTAATACAACAAATGATGTCAAAATTAGAGTTTGCTAGCCCTCGATATGTTGATTTGAATGAAATATACTGATGCAAAGCAAGGAGGCAGACACATTCACAATCACAATTTGAGCCTTGTTTCAAATAATCTTTTTGACATTACAACCTTATCTTATCAATCTTTCACAATTTCATCTAGTTTCCCTTGTAGGATTGCAAATAGGGAAAATTTATGCACATCTCTCATAAAAATCTATAAACCCACTAACCATTTATCATTTTAGACACACATTATGGAAAAATTTAACATACCTTGTTTGTGCATATGGTTGTTTTGGAACATCCTCTTCAATAATTGACAGGTAAGTTGCCCCAAGGCCTAAATAGGCTAATTGTACAAAGTAACATTCAACCAAACTCCTTACCAAACCTAAATATCTTTGAAAATAACGTTAATAGGTTACAAAACCTCAGATTGTCCAAATTATATTATGGGAAACAACCATAAATTCAAAAAATCATCAAACCCTTGATTTGGCCAATCTAGGCTTGAAACCATGAGGGTTTATTGGAAATCCAACCTCCAAACATTTTCTCACTTTGCCAATACTTGAAACACACCAAAATATTCCTGCATATGCTTAAAAATTCATCACTCAACCTTTACCAAGGCCCTTTATATGCAAACCCCAACTTCTAACCATCACTTTTCAACCCAAAACTCACAAATTTGTAACTAGGGCAGCAAAGAAACTTCACATAAACACCTTCCCTAATCTCAAAACCTCCATTAACATCTACAACTAACCTAAGGAACCAATTCCACAAATTCTTAACCTAATCTAGAAGTGGAATGGGAGATTTAATCCATTTTTGACAACTTCAAGCCCTTAAAATAGGGTTCTTAACCCATTAATAGAGAATTGCTTGTAGAATGCTCAAATTTCAATGGAATTGAATCAAACAAAAACAAATCACTTTTTACTTCATATTTCTATAAACTAAAATGAAAAATTAGATCAAAACACATGGTATGGGGCTATACAATGGCCTACAACAACACTTTTCTAGTAATTTCTAAGAAAAATAGAGTTTTTTAATTAGTTTTCAACTTCAATGCCAACTGCAGAACCCAACTTCAACCCATACACACTATATTTAAGCCTCACACAACCAAAAACAACTAAAAAGATGAATTCCATTTTCCTTTCAAGCTACTTGACCATTGGGCTTCTGAAATTTGCATTTTTGCACTTTTTACAACTTTTCAAAATGACAACTTTTTACAAGATTAGGAATTTTTGCAAAATGAACTCCTAAAGAATCAAATTACAATTCAAATGGTATATTATGAACTTATTTGAATGAAACATGACTCAAACTCCTAAAAACCCACTTAATACCCTACTTGAGCAAATTTTCAAAATAAACTTAGTGCCCCTACACCATACACTCAGCCTGAAAAATATTCCAAGTCCGTTTGGATATTGCATTGCTATAGATCATGCTTCTTCACATCATCTCCTTGACCTTAAAATTCTCCTTCTCTAGGAAATCCATTCCACTGATTCAAAAATTGGAAACATGTATTGTACTTTTCATTTTTAGACTTATTGCCACGTAGAATTTTCTCCACTTTCACAAATTGATTCGATGATTGTCCTCTTATCTTTCCCTTATCATAAACTGATGTAGATCCTTCCTTTACACCTAAAACCATACCTTTATCCACCTTGTCTTTGACTTTCCTCTCCTTCATTCTTGTTGCATGTACTAGAATTCACTCACTTGTCCTTGCCAAATACCTTATTTCATTCCCTCTTTTGCCTTCATCACTGTCCTAAAGTTCTCCACCCTTAAGACCTTTGTCTTATCAAACTTACAAACCTCTATACCATTGGGTTTAGAAATATTTTTCTTGACAAAAAATTACTTTCCTTTAACCTCCTTTGCCTTCAATGGACAAATTATTGTCCCCACCATGATCTCTTCATGCTTTACTAGCCCATTTTGAGTCTACACAAGGAATTCATCCTTGACCTTATCTCCCTCAAGTTTTGACATCAAATCATTATATTTTCCCTTCAATACCAAAACATTCTTCAACCTTACTACCTTAGCATCAATCTTTCCTTCATCAACCTTTCCTTCCAATTTCATTTCACTCTTCAAGTTTACTGTTTTACTACCTTCAAATGTAGAAGTGCTTGCAAAATTCTTCCTCTTTTCTTCCAATATTGGATAACTTTCCAAACCTACTATCCCAACATCATCTCCTTTTGTAGTAGTTGCAATTTCTTCATGTTTGTCTCCCTTAATCTTCACAAAATATTTCTTTCCCAACATAATCACCTTGGCTATCTTGGTCTGCGCTTTAACATATTGTTTTAATGGAGTCAAACTAAAAGTGTTACCATTCTTTTCAATCTGATATGTATTACTTCTTTTGTCATAAATGGCATGTCTATCAAACTTCCATGGTCTTCCAAGTAACAAATGGCAACAATCCATAGGAAAAACATCACAAAGAAGCCTGTCCTTATATCCACCAATGTTAAACTCAACAAAATATTGTTCACTCCACAAAATTGATTGATCATCATTTAACCAAGACACTTTATATGGTGTTTCATGAGGTACTTTTTCCAATTTCAACTTATCAACCATTTTAGTAGATACTACATTATCAGTACTTCTTGAATCCACAACAACTTTACATACATTTACATTACATTTGCAAGTTGTCCTAAATATTGTCTTTTGAGTTGTCTCCTTCTCTGTGGATGCTTGGAGTAATGTTCTTCTCACCATTAAAAGTTCTCCAACTTCTAGGGGAGCAAGCTAACTAGAAGAGTTTTCACCTTCACAATCATCCTCTTGCACTAATTGAACCCTTTTGTCTCCACCACCTGATGTAGAACCTTCTTTCTCTAGACACTTCCAAATTGGATTCCCAAACTGATTGCAATTGTACCACCTTTCTGAAAATGATTTTGAACTTCTACCTGATCCAAATCTTCCTTTGAAACCTCTAAATCCACCTCTTTGATCAACAATTTTCTCTTTCCCTTTACTTGCATCTCCTCTATCTTCATAGGTCTGCCTTGTACCTCTCCCTCTATTAATGTTACCTCTTCCTCTTCCTTTTCTTTCTTTCCTTCATTTAATCCTTTCCTATGCCTTGACAACCAACTGAAAATATTCCTCAACTGATCTAGGTGTTATAAGACCAATCTCATCTTGAATGTTGAGCCTGTTGGAAAAACAAGGTCAGACAACTAAAAGGGGGGGTGAATCAGTTGTCACGGAATATTTAAACTTTTTAAAAAAATTCTTAACTTAATCTCAGATCTAATGAGTGAATAGTAAACCATGAACAAACAACACATCAGAAGCATAGAAAACACCAATATTTTTATGTGGAATCCCTATTAGGGGAAAAACCACAGTGGATGTTAGTCCACAATATTATACCCTATTAAAAGTATAAGAAAAATAATGGGAATACACATGCATTCAAGCACACTGCCTAAAGCTCACTGCTCAAATACAAGAGGGCTTACTGCCCAACAATACAGATTAGATATGTAGGGAATGAACTAAGAAAATAGCTTCTTCACAAGCCTGATTATAGTTCTAGTTAAGCACATAAAACCTTCTTCACACTTCATTCAAACTTCTTCTTACTCTGCTCTACAATCAAATGATTAGGACACTATTTGTACATATGGACTTTTTGTTGCACAAATTCGCTCTTATGCACACTCTAACTTCACTCAAACAATCGCTCTTATATGTCCATAGCATGGAATTACGTCAACAACCTTGGCCAAAATATAAGAAATATTTTCAGTGTTAGCCAAAATTTACAAAAAAAAATTCAATGTGGATCAAACACCATCATCCAATACCATGATACGACCCAAAACAATACCCTCGAGTGTGCCAAACATTCAAAATTAATTCTTCAAGGATCCACAACATGCTACAACCACCATGTCAGCCAAGAACAAAAAATTTGAACATACCGAGAAAAATCTTCAACCACAAGCAAACCAATCAACACGGGTGTAAAAAAAGAATAGAGAATGATCTAGAAGCATCCATGAGCAATAAGAACTAATAGAGAAATATTTACAACAACATAAATTATTAGAAACACATAAACTTCAATCAAGAACACTGACATAGACCACAAAAATACTGTCAAAATACAATTGTTCATAGCATGATTAGATCTTCACATAGACCTTTGAAACTTCTGGTACATGATCTAGATACACTCAATAAAAAATCTTTAATCCACAACAATTGATCTTCAAATAGCGTGCCCAGAACCACGACACCTTCATGACCTTCACTAAACCAAGGAGCTGTAATACTTTCTTTTACACAAAATTTCTCAATATCCTTGACATATACAACCTTCAATGCAATACTATTAATAGTGTTGACATCAATGACAACTACACATCAGAAACACATCCACAACATCCAACAATCTCCCCCTTTGGCATTGATGTCAACACATGATGCAAAAAATACCATCAACACAACTCTTAATCAACACTTACTCCTTATATTTTGACTCTTCTTCCTTGACCTCTTCATAGCGTGATCTTATCCCAATAAAGAGTCTTTATATGGTATGTGCAAGATCATCATGGAAAAATAGCCCCTTAAGGCGTTCTGGAAAAATTAGAGTTAAGCAACTCTTTTGATCTTTAAACATTTAAATAAGTTATCTATATTATTTCAAAACAAGCGTAAAAAAATAGAATCTATAGTAAATTGAATGTAGTTTCCAAACTACTTCAGGTTTATTTAAAAAAAAAAAAAAAAAAAAAATCTATTCGGTGAAAACCTGTAACCCCCAATGGCAAGAGGTAGTTAACTCTCGTGGAAAAAAATGAGTATAGGTGTTTGTCTAACAACCCTCAACCACAATAAAATGATAATATGTTTTTATAATATTTTAGGAAATAAGTAGAGTGGACTCCATGTCCAGATGTGATGACAATTCTTTAATTTTTTCCAAGTAAATAATTAATTATTATTTAAAAATTAAAAATTAAAAAATATAAAAACCTCGTGATGTCCGACCATCCTTGGTCAAAATTTCATGAAATTCATTTTTAATCCTATAGTATGTGAAGCATAGAATATGATTACATATTTTGTATCCAAAAAACGTGATACCTATTTGAGAGCTATAGATGTTTTCAATCGTTCCTATCAATCGTGATTCTTTAGTCGTAATTCAAATAGAGAATGAATAATAATTATTTATTAAATTTGAAGTAGCCATACTTCTATATTTATGGAAAGATGAGAATCTCTCCTTTTAAAAACCCTTTTCATTTCAACAATTTTGGGTAAAAGTTGTCGTACCACATACCCTACAAATACCCATCATATCGCTAATTTTTGGTCCATTAAGTGATCCTCAAGCAACATACCCATAAGTAGTAGTTTCTCTCACATGACTCTCCCCTTTGACATCACGGAAAAGATGGGGCATTGTATTCCCACATACAAGCTTTGAACTTCATATCTACACATCTGACTACCCCCCATGAGTGTCAACTTACATCCGATTACCATGGGAGTACCAACAGGTTTTAAGTCATCCATGCAAAACTTATTCAACAGTTCTCTCACATATTTGGACTAAGACATGAAAATCCCCTTGTCTAACTGAGTAACCTGCAATCACAGAAATAATTTCATCTCTACAATCATACTTATCTCAAATTCAATCTTCATTTCATCACCAAACCTAATACATAGATTTCTCAACATCTCCTAAAATAATGTCATGAACAAAGAACCTCAATACTCACCTTATCATGATCCAATTTGAAATACGTTGTTATCAATAGTACCTTTATTAAACTAAGCTTTTAGTAAATATTTGTTTAGCCCAGCATACTAGGCTCTGGGGCTTTCGTTTGAGTCCATATAGAGCTTTCTTCAATCAACAAACCATGTTTTCCTTATCATTTAGTTAAAACCCATTTGTCTGTTCAATGTATACTTCTTCTAACTCACCATTCAGAAAAGATGACTTCACATCCATTTGATAGACTTTATAATTTTTATATGCAACATAAGCAAGAAATAACCTTACTACAATTCTGGCAACAGGGGAAAAGGTTTCTTCAAAATCGATACTTTCCATTTTTGAATACCCTTTACATACGAGTCTTGCTTTATTCCAAACCACTTCACCTTGTTCATTCAGTTTATTTTGAAAGGCCCATTTAATACCAATCACATTATTATGTTTAGGTCTAGGAACAAGTATCCATGCATCATTCTTTTCAATCTGCATCAGTTCTTCCTTCATAGCTTCCATCCAGTGTTCATCATTGCAAGCTTCATCGACATCTTTAGGCTCAATCTTGGAAATTAGGAAATACTCTTCTAAAATATTTCTTCTAGTTTGTACACCTTTATTTTTGTCTCCTATAATTTTATTTTCAGAATGATTTAGCTTTACATACCTCAAAGTTTTAGGGTTCTCTCGAACTTCTAATTCTTTTTTTCTTTCTTCTGCACTTGAACTTGTCTCTACTTCATGACTATCTTGATTTACCAGAACAAATTGAAGTTGTCTTACCAAAACATATGGCACAATTTGAAGTTGGTTTTGTGTCTAAACATTATTCCTTTTGTTTTTATTGTTTTCATCTAAATCATATCCACAATATCTAGTTGATCTAGCAGAATCCTCATCAAATCTGACATTTGCACTCTCAACAATTTTTCTTAGTCTTTTGTTATAGCACCGGTAGGACTTTCTTCTAGTAGAGTAACCTAGAAAGATTCCTTCATGGATTCTTGCATCAAAATTTTCTATATTGTCATCTCTCTTGATGTAACACTTGCTTCCAAAGATCTTGAAGTATTTAACAGTAGGCTTATAACCAAACCATAGTTCAAAACGAGTCTTACCAGCATTACCATTTACATTTAGCTGGTTCAAAGTGTACACAACAGTGCTTACAACTTCACTCTAGTAGATTTGAGGCACATTTCATTCAATCATGATTGTTCTAGTAGCATCCAAAATTGTTTTGTTCTTCCTCTCTACAACACCATTTTGTTGACTAGTTCGGGAAGCAAATAACTATCTTCTGATTCATGCTCTTCACAAAAAGAATTAAACACCCTAGAGGTGAATTCACCACCTCTGTCTAACCTTAAGCATTTTATTTTTAGAAATTTCTCATTTTCTACCATGTAGCTTTAAATTTTTTGAACTTTTCTAATGCTTCACATTTTTCTCTTAAGAAGGCAACCCATATCATTCTAGAATAATCATCAATAACCAACATAAAGTACCTTTCACAATGGAGACTTTTGACTCTAGAAGGACCACATAGATCAGTATCCACTAGCTCCAATAATCCATTTGAATGATGTTGTTTGCTTTGAAAGGAGACTCTAGTATGCTTTCCCATCTGACACTCCTTAAAAATTGTGTTAGCAGGCTTCACTAGCTTAGGTAGATCTCTTACTGCTTGAGTGGAACCTACTTTGACTATGTTATCACAATTCACATGAAACATCCTTCTATGCCATAACCATCTTTCATCTACTTGAGAAATTAAACAACTTTCACTGGCAACATTTAGGTGAAAAATATTACCTGTTCTCTATTTACTTGAAGCAATTATATTTCGAGAACTTCCATATATCCTGTATCTTCCATCTTTGAACTAAAGATCATAACCCTTATCCACCATCTTTCCAACAATTAATAGGTTGTGCTTCAAGCCTTCAACATAAATTACATCATTAGTGTTATGCTTACCACGAAGACAAATAGATCCTCTACCATGAATCACACAAGCATTGTTATCTCCAAATCTTACAATTCCACCATCATACTTCTCTACACTTACAAATTTTCTTTTTTCACAAGTCATATGATGTGAGAATCCACTGTCAATGACCCACTAATCCTTTTCTTCAATTTAGGCAGCAAGAGATTTCTCAACTTTAGCAAATTCAGTAGCCATTGGACTATTTTCCTTGATAGGAATGAAAGCCCAATCATCTTCATTTCCATTTTCTCTATCAAACTCTTCATCAGTCACACCTTCTTCAGAAAAATAGAATTTCTTTTGGAATCTATATTTTTAAGTCTTAGATCTAGGAACTCTTTCAGGACACCTTGATGCAAAATGACCTAGTTTACTGCAAGAAAAGTTTTGATAGGAAAATTTCCTTTATACTTACCTTGTCCTCTACCTCCTTTCTTCCCAATCAGTGCTTCCAACTCTTCTACCTCTCTTTCTTCATCTTTAAGTTGTTTGATTTCTTCCTCATACTTGAATGTATTTCTATAACTCTCTCCTGGACCATATATTTGCTTGTTCCTTCTAGATATAATAGCCTTGAATGCAGTTTCAGTCTTAGGAACAAAATCACCAAATTTGCTCAACTCAAAGGTAGCAAGTTTACCAATCAGTGTATCTCTTGTCACATTCATCAATGATCTAGCTTCTTCAACTACATGAGCCTTTGCTTTGTAGGAGGGAGGAAATGATCTGAGCACTTTAGCCACAATTTCTTCCTCTTCTAGGGTACCACTGACACATCTGATACCCATCACTATTTAATTTACTCTTTACATAAAAGAAGAAATATTTTCAACTTTACCCATATTCAAATTTTCATACTTTCCTTTGAAACTTTGTAGCTTAGCCATCTTCACATGTACATCTCCTTCATACAAAGTTTCCAGCTTCATCCACATCTCATGAGTTGTCTTTAGACCTATCACATTTGTCATTTTTGAATTGGTTAGAGTACTCAGCAAAGCTTTCATAGCCCTAACATTATTCTCAGCCTCTTTAATCTCATCAACAGTGGAAGGATCATTATGAGGAATAACATATATGTTCTTTGTAATTTTCTAGAAGGGTTAACCAATACACTTAAAATGACACTCCATCCTAGTTTACCACAATGAGTAGTTTGTTCCATCAAATCTAGGACTGTCCTTTTTGGATGATGCCATCTCAGATCACCTCAAGCTTTTAAAATTCTTCAGAGGAAACTACTCTGATACCAATTGTTGGAAAAACAAGGACATGCAACTGAGAGGGGAGGGTGAATCAATTGTCACAGAATATTTAAACTCTTTCAAACTTAACTTAATCTTAGATTTGATGAATGAACAATAAACCATGAACAAAAAACACATCAAAAGCACAAAGAACAACAATATTTTTACGTGGAAACCCTATTAGGGGAAAAACCATAGTGGATGTTAGTCCATAATATTATATCCTGTTAAAAGTATAAGAAAAATAATGGGAATGCACATGCATTCAAGCACACTGCCTAGAGCTCACTGCTCAAATACAAGAGGGATCACTACCCAACAATATATAATAATATGAATTAGATCTGTAGGGTATGAATTGAGAAATAACTTATTCACAAGCCTGATTATAGTTCCAATTAAGCAAATAAAACCTTCTTCACACTTTGCTCAAACTTCTTACTTTTCTCTACAAATGAATGATTAGGAAATTATTCGCACATCTGCACTTTTTATGGCACACATTCACTCTTATGCACACTCTAACTTTTCTCAAACAATCTCTCTTATATATCCGCAACATGGAATTACATCAACAACCTTGTTGGCCAAAATATAAGACATATTTTCAATGTCGGCCCAATTTTACAAACAAATTTTCAATGTGGATCAAACACCGTCGGCCAATACCATGATGTGACCCAAAATAATACCCTCGAGCATGCCAAACATTCAAAATTAAATATTCAAGGATCTACAACACGCTACAACTGCCATGTCAGCCAAGAACAAAAAAAATGAATATACCAAGAAAAATATTCAACCACGAGCACACCGATCAACGCAGATGTACAACAATAATAAAGAATGATCTAGAAGCATCCACGAGCAACAAGAACTAATAGAGAAATATCCACAACAATAGAAATTATCATAAACACATAAAATTCAATTAGGAAAACTAACATAGACCACATAAATACTGTCAGAAAACAACTATTCATAGCACAATCAGATCTTCATGTGGACTTCTGAAACTTCTGGTAGATGAAATAGATACACTCAATAGAAAACACTTTAATCCACAACAACTGATCTTCAATGTACATAACAGGACACCTTAATGACCTTCACTGAACCACTAGGAACCTATAATACTTTCTTTTACAATTTTCTCAATATCCTCAACATATACAACCTTCAATACATCAAATGCTAATAGTGTTGACATCAATGACAACCACATATCAGCAACACAATCACAACATCCAATAGATCCTAAGCCCATTCAAATATCTTGCAACCTTTTCTACCTTATCTTCTATATGTCCTCCTCTAATACTCAACCTATGAAATTCCTTAGTGTATGCCATAACATCTAACTCCTTTTTCTTTAAATTTTGCAACTTTCCAAAGGTTTGTATTTCATAATCTGTAGGTAGGAATTGTGTCTTCACTTTGACTACCATTTGGTCCCATGAATTTATCTTTTCCTTGCCCTTCTATCACCACTTGTTGCAAGTCTCTAAGCATCGTACATAGATGAGAAAATAAGGATATTTTATCAAGATAAATTTTCTCTCAATGCTAGTTTCATATTCCCCATGAGCACACATTAGACATAAAAATTAGGTTGGTCATAACAAATATGTGAAAATATATTGATAGTGAGTATAAAGTCAATCTCCTCCTTGTGAGCCCCTTGCTTATAGTGGATGAGATTTGTAAAGGTTACCTTTAGCCTAATGCTAGCTTTGAACTACTGCGAGTATTGATTAACCAGTTTCTTAAAGGTGGAGATGGAAGAATCTGGAAGGGAGAAAAATCACTTCAACATGGTTTCCTTAAGAGAATGTGGGAATAGTTTGGCTACCAACACATCCTGATAAAGAAATTTTCTACACACAGAAATGAATGAGACATGACACTATAGATCACCCATGCCATTTTGCTTATCAAATTTAGGAATTTTTACCCATTAAAGGATGGGGACATTTAAGATGCTTAAGGCTAAGGGACTGTGGTGGTTGTAGAGTTGCAATGTGGAATCATAAGTAGATCTAGTTTGGTTTGCTAATTGAATTTGGATTCTACCCACATTTTATAATAGGGTGTTTAAGATGAAAATGGATGGTGAAGCTTGACTAGTCATGGAAATTGAGGTTTGGGATGTGAATTCAAAGATATTGTACCCCAAAGGGATACAATTCACACTAAATCTAGGATTAACAAGATGCATAGTTTCTATGTTATGAATAGAAGTGAAAGAAAGAATAGAAGGATTGGTATCCACCATATGCATAGACACCTCTAACAATGAAAGATACACTGTGTACCAATGATTTCCAATTTGGTACCTTGAGGGTGGCCTAAGAATGACATGTACACACGTATATGAGTCTCTCCTAGATTGGATATACCATGAAGAAATTCAAGACCCTTGTAGTCTAAGATGAGTAGATTCCTCAAACAATAGATAATACGAGATTCTTGAGTGTATAATTTATCTTAGTATAATATTTTTTGAAAATATTTATGCTTTTCTTCCAACATCTAAAATTAATTAAAGGAAAGCCTAAGATAATTATCATGATCTATAGGAGACGAAGACCTAGAAAGTGATGCACGAGCATCCAATAGTGTAGGACAATCTTGCATCACCTAGAAAATTATTTTCTTTATTTTATTTAGTTATTTTGAGTCCCATGATGACACTTAAGGGGTGTAAGATGGTTAGACATAAAAAATAGTGAAAATTGAGCACTTACTATTTCTAGTAAGTTGGCCTAAATGGGCTCATATGGACTTGGAAATTTACCCCAAGGAGCATAACTGAAAAAAATTTCTAGCTACGAAAGAATAACCTCAATAACATGCATGGTTTGGGAGAAATTAAAGTTTCTCTCTCAAGAAATTTCTCCAATGCAACTTCAAATTCAGATATATAACTTTAGAATCCCTGAAAGATCTCAAAAAGTGGTCGAACCGACCTATGGTGGGTTTACATGTTGTAGAGCTCATCGAGAGCTTTCCAATGATATGCAATAAAAGTAAACTGGACACCCAGATCAAAAGTTATGGCCCCATGAAGTTGGTCCTCTAGAAAGTGAATTTCATTAAAAGAATCTTCCTAGGCCAGAAATCAAATGGCGAGAATTTTGGTGCCAAAACAAAAGGAGAAATTTGAAATTTCTAGAACATTCTACAGTGGTTATTAGGGAAAATAAAAAAGGTTAAGTGGGGGTTGTAAGAAGTGGCCCCAATAGTGAAAATTGTGGCTTTGAATAATAGATTTTATTTTCAAAGTTGATTTTGTTATAATGAATCAAGACCATGAGGCTATAGCATGTAAGCTTTGAATCTGTAATTTCATTTTCTGAAAATAATTGAAAGTGAGGCATTTTTCTATCTCACATCTTTTGTGTTGGTATTTGGTGTTGTGATTTCTAGGGGTTTTTGGGCAATGTGACCCTCATCAGAAAGACTACTTGGCTGAGAAATTTTTTTAAATAATATGGATGGATGAATAGAGACACAAAGAGGCATATAACCAAGTGACAAACCCATGATGAACTGATCAAATTTAGGACCTTGACGAGCCAGATTAAATTATATTCTTAAAACTATATATAAGTGTTGAATGTTTCTTCTTGTTATTGTTCTTGGAAGTTTAATATTGGGTTGTGAAACTCATCAAAGGGTCACAATGCTCAATATAATAAACATCAAAATAAGAGAGAATAAATTTTTAAGAGTGGACTATAGCAAGGATAGTTTCACGTTGGGTTAACCAAAATATACTGGAAGAGATTTGACACCCTCAAGATGATGAGGTCCAAAGGGGGGAATAGTCCTCAACTACCTTAGGGATCAAAGCTCTGGTGATGGGATATGGTGATAAGATATGATTTTATATTTTGTGTAGAATGAAAGAATGAGAGTTTCAGAGACCAAAAGAGTAGGTTGTAAATGTTGTTTAGATAAACTAGTAGGCTCTCATACAAGGATGAGAACACATCATTTGGAAATCCCCATGAGATGTTGTAGTTTTATATGAATGAAAAGTGCTATTACTATGGAAAATTACTTAGAACCTACTAATAGTTTGAACAAATAAATACTTGAAACGCACTTAAGAATTCGAGAAATAACAAAAACAAAAAATAAATTAAATGTAAAGGAAATTATAAAATGTTTAAGAAGAATGGATAAACTCACAAGAGGTCCAAGAATGAAGCCTCTAGTAAATCTCCCACTTCAATACCTACGCACATATAAATGATAAAATAGTTTGAGTTTTTTATGGGTTGTTTTAGTCAAAACCCCTACGTAGTTGTTCCCACCTCCATAGAAATGCTAGTTAAAATAATATACAAGATAAAGAAGTAAATAGGCATGCTAGAATTCTATGCTATCAAAATAAATAGATAATGCAATAGAAATAGATGTAATTAACCTCCCTTTAGCAAGATAGTGATGCCAAAATAAAGAGCTAGAGCTTAGTAGAACAATTTTGAGCACCTAGAGAGAAAGAATATGTGATAACAATGGTAGAATGAAATTTCTATGATGTAGAAGAGAATGGAGAGCTTTAAATAATGAGAGAATGAATGAGATATAGATAAAATAAATGAACCATTTTTTTAAAAATTGAGAAGTTTGAAAGAGGTATAGGCATACAAAGGGGCATTCTAAGCATTTTTGTAAGCTACAAAGGCATTATAATTACTAGGTAGTGGGAAGTGTAACATCTAAATGGCTACTGTAGTGAGGAATCCTTTTGGGAAGTTCATGCAGTGTGCATACGTTTACACGGTTCATGATTGTCCACAACAAAAAATAACTTTAATGGCTAGGGGGAAATGGGTTAAGGACAAAATTAAGGTAATATTGCCTTATAAAATCTATTTCTCTAAAGGGGACATTTATAGAATGTGAAAATAAATAGGATGTAATTTTGGACATTACACAAGTTTTCTTGTCTAAATGTTCATTGCAAGGTGTGTGTGGAAATGGGCTTAACAAAGAATTTTCCAAAAATATTAAACTCATTAGGCTTATATTTGAATTTTACCAGCCAATTTTTTATTTGAACAAACCTAATTCTTGTTTTTACTATTGACAAGAAGGTCATTTTATTAGAGATTTTCCTACTAGAAGGAATAGAGTAGTAAAATATTTTTGTAACAACATCTAAAAAGTGACCAATTAATAATAGGGTGACTATGTCAGCCATATCAAAGGATACAACTGATTCAAAATTGATAGAT
The DNA here is from genome assembly GCA_007258455.2 of Sequoia sempervirens. Classification (NCBI taxonomy): domain Eukaryota; kingdom Viridiplantae; phylum Streptophyta; class Pinopsida; order Cupressales; family Cupressaceae; genus Sequoia; species Sequoia sempervirens. Next base: position 6,812 of record VDFB02066799.1, on the reverse strand, counting down.
CCACCTTCTAAAACTCAAAAGATTAATAATTCAACTACCACAACTAACTCATATTTTAGAGATGCTATGATGATAGATGAATGAAAAGTTATAATAAAGAGAAAAGAACCCTCAAACTCTATTTTAGGTCATAATAGTGTTATTATGTCACAATTTTTTTACATTCCCCCCTAACCATAACTATAAATATAGAAGTGATACTACTCCACCTCCCTTGTACAAGGAAAATATCTTGGTCCCCTCCTCCTAATAAAAAATATTTAGGTACCTCTGATTCATGTTAAGCATTGGTCAATCAGTTTAAAGTTTTACCACAAGAAGAATCTTTTCTTTACCATGAATTACAAAATTATTTCATGGAATGTAAGAAAGATGTTCTCCCTCACCATAAATATGGTATAAAATATTTTATTTTCAAGTGGAAACCAAATATTATATTTCTCCAAGATGCTAAACCTAATGGTCTCCATATTTCTTCTTCTTTATCTAACGTAGGGAGAGATTCTTCTTTTCAAGTTATACATCCCATAGAGAAGGTAGAGGGATTGTCATTATTCTTGCTTGTTTGGTCTACATGTGTTTCATTGAAAAGAATGAGGACCCTTCACATAGTTGTGTGTGGCACTCACCTTTATCAATGGCCAACCTATTGGTTTATGCTTAACTTATGCTATAATCTCTGCTAGATAGAAATGTGTTTTATGGGACTAGATGGCTAAAAAACTTCATAATGTTGATTGGTTAATAGAAGATCTAAGTATGGTGGAACATCATAATGAAGAATGTTGGCTTAGTAATAGTAAGTTGTGTTAGAATAAGGAGATCTTGGAGATGAAATGACAAGCACAAATGAACAAGCATGAAATTGTATTAGTTGACCCAATTGTAATGTGTACAATACCTTGCTTATATAGGAAAGGATAAGGAAATCCACCTATGAGGTGAATTGACAAGTGTTCCATAAGGTGTCACAAAGGAGTAGACAAGTGTCCTATAGGTGGAACACTTGGAGTGTGCAAACCAACAACCTCCATGACTAAGTCATCAACCTTGTGTGCCAAGTGTTGAGTGACCTACCTCCATGACCAAGTCATCAACCTTGTGTGCCAAGTGTTGAGTGACCTTTTCGGTGAGATGGAAATGCTTCCAACCTCAAAGAGGTAGCTCATAAGGTTTACCAAATAACTTGGTAACCTCTAGAGGTCTCAATGATTGCACATTCAGTTAGACAAGAAGTTATCTAACCTCATATTGACCTAAGTGAGTTTAAGTATAGTGTAAATAGTAATTTTACACTAACACCCCCCCTTAAGTGATACTTAGGGAGTAAGCTAAACACTAAAAATATGAGTCCCGACAACAAGGCCTGATAAGGTACTCATTTACAATGTAATCTCTCATGAAATAGAGAAAAGTAGAAAACCCTGTGGGAAAAAAAAATTACCCCCCAAAAGAGAGAAAAGATGCATGAAAATTATACACATGAAGAAGTACTACTTATTTCACTAAGGACAATATATGATTTCCTCCATAAGAGAGAAAATGATAGAAATTCTATAAGACCCCCCATAATACATGTCCTGCTACATTAAAGTTGGATAGTTGACAGAGAATGCAGATGTAGATCCAAGAATGTGTCACAATGTTCCTTCCCTCGAGAAGAAATGAAACCAACTGAAAATGCAGGATATCTTCCCATGTGAGAAGATGTATGTATGATCTTGAATAGAGTTGAAGCTCATCCAAGAATGATGATGAAGGTGCCCATGATGTCTTCGAAGTGTGCTCATGTGTTCCCATGTCGATGCTGAAGGATGTCATAATCAAATTAGGTGAATGCCTAATAGATGAAGATGATGAAAATCCAGAACCATGTGAAGACAGATGTAGAGCATGAATATCCAAAGAGACCAATGGTGATGCAGCTTCATTGAAACTGTCATCAAATAGAAGAATGATGTCCTCTATGTGTGCTTCCAAGTCAGCAATACGAGACTCTACAAATAGACAAGAAATGTCAAGTAGGATTGTGTCCCAATCAGCAATGCTAGGAAGACTAATATCTTGTTGCAAAGAAGTGTTGGAAGTTCTCAAAGAAATGACTCTGAAATTCGATGAAGCAACAGTTGGAGGTGGAATGAAGACTTCCACTATGTCAACATGACATTCTTCATGATGTGGGATATCATTTGTGATCATTGCAAGATCATGTGGGAATGGAGAAACATTTGAGTCTCCATACATCTCCCAAAGTTTGATCCATAAAGCATGTGGACCCACAATATCCATAATGACAATCAAAGTGTCATGTGGTATATGTAAGCTGATTAATCCAACAATATGATCATTTTTATTGACCCATTTATCCTTCTGAAATTGATTAGCAGGTTCAGGGATAAGTCCATACAAATGGGGTAGAAGATTGTGATACCTAAGATGTTTTAGGATGCCTTCACACCAAGACTTATAGTTTCCCTTGTTTAGCTTAATTACGGAAGAATGAGTTTCATATCCCATAATTAGAAGTAGGTTAATTCCCTAAGACAATAGAAAATCAACAGATTAATAAACCCCCCCAGATTAGATAACCCCCCTTTTGGCACTTTATTAGTTAGTGCGTTTTACAAATGTCACATTCATTGCAAAAGAATAGTACTCTTTTACAAATTTTTAACTATGACAACAAAAATTCTAACTCCCCTCCCTTCTCTTTGCAAATTTTGATGTATACCCAAGTGGTCAATCAAAAAATTACTTTGAAAGTAAATTATGACAGCTAGCAAAAAAATTAACACAAGTAATTTAACTGCCAATTGTTACTGCCATTGAGATTCGACCGGGTCTTTGCAAGATTTAGTGGAGACATTGGAGGAGTTGATACCTCCAAGGAGGCCGCCAATGAAGGAGTTCCTGCTGCGTGGATTTCCCTATGCCTTTATGCCGGATCTTCAAGCCTCTGTCGAACTTCACTTGATCTCTCAACTGCGAGATATCATCACCCTGAAGGCTCTAAAACACCAAATGTGTCCATGACCATGTCCGCCCGCGCCGTAGTCTATTTTGCATCATGAGTACATAATAGAGAGTTTAGTACAAAGTCGCTAAGATGGTAGGTCACAGATCCTCAATGTTGCTAGTCATTGCAAATATGAGAAAAGAGAGGGCCGAGTGGACAGGGGCATGAACAAGGCATGGCTTCCTATCTAAACAAGATGCCTAGCTCCTCTTTTCCCACATTTTCATGCCACTCATCACCGTTGAATAGTGGATCACAGCTGAAGGACAGACTCTTGGCCAAGAAACATGGCTTGTTGATGAAATTTATTTCAACCCCGGTGAGTGTTCAAATACAGGTAGAATATCTTGGAAATGCTATTGAAGAAAGACATAGGCATATATGACTCCAATGACTTAAACCATCAAATGAAAATCAGATCCTCGAGACGCTCGATTGAAAATTGCAACCTCCATGTGTAGAGTTAACTTACCGTCAAAATGACCTTGATCACGGTGGGAAATCACCGTCGTAAAAGGGCTTGACGAGCAGAACAGTTCCTTCACCGAAAGTGCAAAGTTACATTCTACTTCTTAGATTTGGGGTCAGCAATCGCTTCATTCTCAGAATTTTAACAATAAATATAATGGAATCTAAAAGGAGAATGAACTGGTTCATTGCTTGCAAGCATCTCCACCCAAAGCTCGATACCATTTTAGAATAAGGAGATCTTGGAGATGAAATGACAAACACAAATGAACCATGAATTGTATTAGTTGGTTCCACTGTGTGTACAATACCTTATTTATATGTGGAGGATAAGGCAACCATGGCAAGTAAATGAAAGTGCCCCAACGGTCATTAAAGGAGTAGACAAGTGTCCTATAGGTGGAACACTTGGAGTGTGCAAACCAACAACCTCCATGACTAAGTCATCAACCTTGTGTGCCAAGTGTTGAGTGACCTACCTCCATGACCAAGTCATCAACCTTGTGTGCCAAGTGTTGAGTGACCTTTTCGGTGAGATGGAAATGCTTCCAACCTCAAAGAGGTAGCTCATAAGGTTTACCAAATAACTTGGTAACCTCTAGAGGTCTCAATGATTGCACATTCAGTTAGACAAGAAGTTATCTAACCTCATATTGACCTAAGTGAGTTTAAGTATAGTGTAAATAGTAATTTTACACTAACAAGTTGAACAATGAATAATTTGATAAATGGGTGCTATGTCATAATACAATAGGTTTCGTCGAGCTAATTCATAATAAAAATGTTAGTTATGATAGTATTTAGTTCATTGGTCAAACTCTAGATTTGGTGATGAGAGGAAGCTTAGAAAACTTGACTAATTTTATATATCCCTAAATATCTTTGTTGTTCAAGATTCCTTAGACCTCGTGGTTACATTTGATTACTCTTAACCTCTTTTATATCATTTCCCTATCATTCTTACTATTCTGGGAGATTAAAATAGTGTAGAGGACCCTAGGTTACCTTACAAGATTAATGTTTCTCATTTTAAAAACCTCTCTTGTATAGGAGAATTGGTGTGCCTTTGTAACTCTTTCCCAAATCTAATAAAGGGTAATCCTATAGATAATGGTGGTATAATTTTATATCTAAATGTGTTGATTTCCTATGTGCATTTGGTAAGAGACTAGCTTGGTAGTGGAAATAGAAACAAAAATCGCTTCAAGGAAAGTTAGAACACAATTAGAAATCAATTAATTCTAACCCTCTTAATTTTAATTTAAAAAATTTAGTGGTTGCCTCATAAGTACAAATTTGTAAAATGAATAATTATAAGGGACAAGGAGCTAAATTTAGGGCCATGTTACACTAAGTTAAAGAGGGGAATAAAGGATCCAAATATTTCTTTAAATATCTCAACTATAAGCACATAAAAGAATTTATTGGATTTATTCAAGATGATGTTGGTTTGGTACACACCAACTAGGTAGAAATAAAAGGGTTATTTCAGTAGCATTATGAGGAGTTGTTTAGAGAAGACCTACATTGGAAAGATGCTCAATCAACTTTAGAATATATGATTAAAAATACAATCCCTAATAAGGTGTATTTAGAATATATAGCTAGTTTATTTACTGCAACATCTCCATAAAAAACTTAGAATAGAAATTGTTTTTTATGTCTTCTAATTAAATTCCTCGAGTTGATGGGTTGGTAGTGGAATTCTATCAAATTATGCGGTAGAATATTAAAGTGGATTTCTACCAATTTTAGCTAGAGGGATTGGAGCATGGTTCTTTAGGGCCTAATATAAAAAAAAAGATAAATTAAATCATTCCAAAAGGGAAAAATGAGGATATTATTTTGGGCTGGTGGACTGCCACCTTACTTAATACTTCCTACAAAATTATTGCTAAAGCTATAGAAAAAAAAAAAATTAGTTTTGAAAGGGATGGTCAAGCCAAAACAAACTAAGTTTCTTGGAAAAAGATTTATCTTGGACTATTTTATCCTTTCTTGGGAAAAAAATAGAATGGGACCAAAAATGAGGCCAAAATGCCCTATTAGTCAAGCTCAATTTTGATAAAGCTTATAATAGAATGCATTAGAGCTTTAAACTCAAGATGTTACAATGGTTTGGTTTTTGTCCTAAACTATGTATGCATGTTCAAATGTTGTTTAAAGATGCCATTTCTTAGTTACTAATTATTAAATAGTTGACTAGCATCTTTCCTTCAAAAAATTAAATTAGACAAGGCTGCCCCTTGTCGCCATTCCTATAGGCTCTTGCTACAGATGCTCTTAGATATCTACTGCAAAAATACAATAAATTGAATTTGATTAAGGTTATTTCTATTCCTCATAATGTAGTGGTGATTAAATCTCATTTTACAAGTGACAACATTCTTTTTATCCAAAGTTTAGAGATTGAGATTAATAATGTTATGGGATTCCCTAACCTTTATTATGAAGTGTCGAGCTCAAAGTTAGCTCTTAATGGAACTAAATTTCTTATGGTGCAATTAGGTTTAGCTCCTAGGTGGGTTCTAAAAGATTGGAAACAAATGAAACAAAGGGAATATTACTAGGTATCTTTGCATTCCCTTTGGTTTGGATGTTTCCACTTTTTAGTTGTCCAATTGGTATTTCAAAAATTGGAAAATAAACTATTTACTTGGGGCAATAAACTTTTGTCTCTAGCTGGAAAAATTTAAGTTGTTAATTGATTTTTTTGGCTTCACATGTGTATTATTCTTCTTGATGGATTCCTTTGAAACATGATATGAATACCTTAACAAAATTATTCTCAACTTCTTATAAGCTAATTGGAGTGACAAGGAAAGCTTTAAATCTGTTTCTTGGCTTCATACATCTAACATAAAGCCAAAGGTGGGTTAGAGATTATTAGAACTATTAAAATGGAAATGAATCATGGAAAAAATTGATTCATTTATGGATTTTCTAGGATACTATCAAAGGTAAATGACATGCAATCAATTGGGAAGATAAAATTTTATTAGCTCCTTTCTATCATCTTAAATCTTCATTTTCCTTACTTTAAATTTGGAAGACCTAGAAGCAATTTCTAAGTAATTTCCTAGATGAGAAAAGTTATTTGCAACATAGGTTTAACTTTGGATCCTCATCAATTTGGTGTAATTAATTAATTGATTAAATATCATGGTCAACCTCTTGTTGTTGCCTTTTCAAGGGTCACATACTATTTATTTAAAAAAGGAGTTAATTTATATTTTAGGATTTGTGGTGTTTTAATGATTGAGATTGGGTTAATTAGAAAAATATTAAGAATAAAATTGGTCTAAGTTATAAATATAAAAGGTTTATT